>SKCR01028851.1:0-119433 GCA_019454045.1 Zanthoxylum bungeanum
ATCTTTAACGGCTTTAAAATTTTCAGATTGAGAGTAGAACCTCTAGAGCATGAGCCCGGAGTGAATAGTAAGAGCATGAGCTTAGGAAGACTTATTGGGATGATAACTTTAATGCTCAATCTGTTATACAGCCAAAGCTTCTTAAAATGACTTATCCCAAGTTGTCTGCCTAAACTGTGGCAAACAGGGTCACTAGAAGTGTGACTGTTTGTATGGACAAGGCAGACATGAAGGAAATGAAGACGTGACAAGGTTCCGGATTCAAGAATGTTTATTATAAACATGTTCACTACGTGATTCAAAATGATTTTATACTAGATGTGGTACATATATATGTATTAATGTACAGGATCTGCTAATAAGCAGGAAACTGACTTCAGATGAATCGACCTACAAGTCGGAAACAAGACGAGAGTCGCTATTTTGGCCGTAGAAACCTAAGTTTTGGAACTGCCCTTTGGGCATGTAACTTAACAAAATGAGATTTGTATAATGTAATCTAGTTTTACTAAGAACATTATCTCTAATATCTTAGTTTAAAAAAACACCCGTTGCAGGTATAACCTTTATATTCCGAAACACCGGGTGTTTTTGTTTTATAAAGATGATATCGAGATATCTAACATTAGATTTAAATGAAGGTCTTTATATTTTGAATATAACTGAAATCTCAACATATAATATGACACATAAAATAGCTCAAATTGAGTAAATCAAATAAGACTTTATGTGTGGCATTGCCATCTGTGATGCATAATAAGATTTTTATATTATACTTTTTCGAAAGTGGTTCTACTTTAGGACGATTTTATTCTAAGTCAATGATGTCTAAACGAATCTAGTTTATTAGGCAAAGTGCCTAAAACAAAACAAAAACCAAAACAAGACCTTTTACTTGTTAAAAGGGGCAAGTGCCACTGGTTTATTTAGCCCTCGTTCATTGTGACGTAAGTGGGCCCATATCTAGCTAGCTAGAGGTGGATATGATACTTCCGTAACCTTTTACGGATGTGGGATGAGTGGTATTTATACCACTATTTCCCACTCATTTGACCTAATGTTTTGTATTGTTTCTCTCGAGTTTATGAACGTTTTGATGTGTTTTGTTGTTATTTTGCAGATAAATAAAGTTTGGACAGCACTGGAGGCAATTTGGGAAAAACCGGACAAAAATGCGTCAACAGGAATATTTTCATCTTCGCGCGTCGCGACGCTGGAGCCTTGGCGCGCCGCGACCCCAACGTGCGCCGGTTTTGCTAAAATGCGCCGTGGTCAACGGGTCACAATTTGAAAAGTTTGACTTTGCTAACGTGCGCCGTGCCACGTGTCACCATCACAGAAGACTTGCTAACGTGCGCTGCCACGTGTCTCATCTCAACGTACGGTGCCGACTCATCATCTATGCTAATCGTGTGCGCCGTTCCACGTGTCAACATCTCAACGGCCTTGCTAAAATGCGCCATGCCACGTGTCATGATCAGCACTTCCGACAATCTCACATCATGATGACGTAAGCAATGACGTCATGAACAGTGCCACGTCATCGGATAAGATCCTGAGTCAACGAACAAGCAAGTGACACGTGTCACTGTAGCGCGCGTCGCGACGCGCAGCGAGCGTCGCGACGCCAACCCCATCCGCGCCTATAAATAGAGCGCGAGGGTTCAGTTTTTGTTGTACCATTTCCTCTCCCAAATCCTATGTAATTAGGGAGTTTTCTCTCTCTCTAAGTTTCTTTAATAAAGTTTTGTAATTTTTAATTACGTTCTGTAAATAATAATTTACTTTCTTTATTTTACAGTTTTTACTACTCATTATGAGGAGGTAACTTCCCTCTGTTAAGGTAAAAGGTAATTCTTTTACTATTACTTCTTTTAGATTATTCTCCCATATTATAATATATTCAAGTTTTAAATTGACTTAATCAGGATACCGCCAGATTGGTCGGTGGGTAATAAATTCATATTCCGCCTTTATGGCTGGTTTATTTTAAATTCCGCCTTTATGGCTGGTTTATTTTCAGTTCCGCCTTTATGGCTGGTTTATTTTCATTCCGCCTATATGGCTGGTTGTTTTTAAACTAATTAAATCAAAATACCGCCTATATGGCTGGATGAAAATGTTTTGCAAAGCTTATATTATATTATGGGAGAAATCTAATTAGTATATAGTAGAAGTAATTCCTTTTACCTTAGCAATTTTATTTTATTTCACTTTCAGCAGCATTATTTTACTACATTTACTTTATGCAATTTTATTTTAAGTCTTTTAAGTTTTTAGCCCTAGTTATGTGTCGTAGCTAAGTTAGTTATCTAGGGTTGTGATGAATTTCAATTTAACTGGTTTATAAGGGTTAGATTATAGTTTGGGTAATTTAAAGATTTATTTATTGAGTCTTAATCTTAAAGCTCTTTAATTAACTGGCCATTAATTAAATTGATTAGGTAAACTTAAAATGAACTAGACATAGGGATTTTAAGTTTAAGACCTTAGACTCAATAGCCACGATCTTCCTTGAGGATAGATAACCCTTTAATAGATTTCCTTACAGGATAGGAATATACCTGTAGGCGGGGGTAGCCATAATTGGAACTTGACTTAATGAATCTAGGTAATTGGGTTGACATAGACATATGGTTCAATTGGATTATACTAGGTATTTGTAATTGACCATCGGAAGAGGCTTTTACATAAGTTAGTGTTCCAGGTTAATAAATTGATATATTACCCAACTATAAGATAACTACTTCATCTTTTAAATAATATTGAAATAAATCACAACCCTGGATAGTTTTTAATATTGAATTTCCTTAAAATCTACTTTTAAGCAATTTTATTTATTTGTCTTTAAATTTAGAATCGTCGCCATTTCAAATCAATCAAACAACTTGTTAGATACTGGTAATCATTTGGCCCAATAAATTGATAACAAAAAGGTTTTAAGTCCTCGTGGGATCGATACTTTTTATACTACTTGAACGATACGTACGCTTGCGTTATACGTGTGTGTTTACGCCGGTCAAGTTTTTGGCGCCGTTGCCGGGGACTTAGTTATCTTTTATTATTAGTTTACGGGTTAGATTTGTTACTTGTATCTAATTTTTCTTTTTACTTATTATTTTGTTTTCTTGTGTTTCAGGTTCTCAGACACTTCATGAGACGAACCAGAAGCTTTGAACTCCGACCGCTTGACCCAGAAATTGAAAGAACTATCAGACAGTTGAGAAGGGAAAGGCGAGAAGCCAAGAAGCTTTAGTCAACATGGAACCTGAACCTTTGGAGGTTGCACCACCAATTCCCATTCGAGACAGAACCATTCCGGTGGTAGATGGCCTCATTTCGTGTATTGTACTTCCTCCTTTACCAGCAAATGCAGGTGACATCAAAACTTGCATTCAGATGATTCAGCAAACAGTTCAGTTTGGGGAAATGCAACTGAAGATCCTAATGCCCACATCAGCAACTTCCTGGAAGTCTGCGGCACTTCAATTACAACCGAGGAGCTGAAGAAGCTATGAGGTTGAGAGTTTTCCCATATTCCCTGAAAGACAGAGCAAAAGCATGGCTACATTCACTACCAGCAGGATCAATCACAACCTGGAACACTCTTGCTACAAATTCCTTGCAAAATACTTTCCACCAGCCAGAACTGCAAAGTTGAGAAATGACATCACATCCTTTGTGCAGCAAGATTCAGAATCCTTGTACGAAGCTTGGGAGAGATACAAAGATTTGCTCCGGAAATGTCCTCACCATGAGATTCCAAAATGGCTTCAAGTCCAACTTTCTACAATGGACTTTCTGGACTGATGAGAACCACAATCGATGCTGCTGCTGGAGGAGCTTTAATGGCAAAAGGAGAAGATCAAGCCTGGGACCTAATTGAAGAAATGGCCAACAACAACTCCTTGTGGCCAACAGAAAGAAGTCTGATTCAAAGAATTGCAGGATATGAAGTTGGAGCTAATACAGCAGTCAACACCAAGCTGGACCAGATATGCAAATTTATGGAGACTCTCAACACTCAAAGCACCACTGGATCCACAAGTTCACCATATGGAGGAGCACCAGAACCACAACAACTTGAAGAAACGGTGAATTATGTCAACAATTTCAACAGACAGGGGAACAATCCATATTCCAACACCTACAACCCAGGGTGGAGGAATCATCCTAATTTTTCATGGAGCAACAATTCAGGGCAGAAGAAGAACTATCCACCACCTGGATTCCAGCAACAGAGTAAAGGCCAGGAGCAGACAAATGAACCAGTGATGGCAGAGATGCTAGCTCAATTAAAAAGATATGAAGCCATGATTCAGAGCCAATCAGCTTCCATCAAAGCACTGGAGAATCAAATCGGACAACTGGCCAATGCTCAGAGTTACAGACCGCCAGGTAATCTTCCCAGCAACACAGAACCAAATCCAAGGAACCGAGGGAAGGAGCAATGTCAAGCCATTACCTTAAAGAGTGGTACTGAGATCAACAAAGATGTTGGAGTCAAAACAGCTGCTGAGGAAGTTCCAAAAGAACAGTTCCACAGATGGAAGAAAAAGAAGCAAAAGAAAAAGAAGCAAAGGAAAAAGAAAAGAACAGATCACTCCACCACCACCTTTTCCTCAACGTCTTCAGAAAACAAACTGGACAAACAGTTTGCTCGTTTCTTGGAGATTTTCAAAAAGCTGCACATTAACATACCATTTGCAGAAGCCTTGGAACAAATGCCCAGTTATGTCAAATTCATGAAAGACATTCTTTCACGAAAACGGAGATTGGGAGATTACGAAACAGTAGCTTTGACAGAAGAATGCAGCGCCATCATTCAGAGGAACTTCCCCCAAGTTGAAAGATCCTGGCAGTTTCACAGTTCCTTGCACCATTGGAGAACATTACATTGGTAAGGCTTTATGTGATTTAGGTGCCAGTGTTAATTTAATGCCTTTTTCTATTTACAGGAAATTGCAAATTGGAGAAGCAATGCCTACCTCAGTATCTTTGCAACTTGCTGATCGAACACTCGCATTTCCGAGAGGAGTCGTGGAAAATGTGCTGGTTAAAGTTGACAAACTCATCCTTCCAGCTGACTTCATCATCCTTGACATGGAAGAAGACAAAGAAGTACCTATCATTCTTGGGAGACCATTTTTGGCTACAGGTAAAACTGTAATTGATGTGCAAAAAGGAGAACTAACCATGAAAGTGCAGGACCAAGAAGTGACCTTTAATGTTTTCCAAGCCATGAAATTTCCAAGCGATGAAAAGGAAGAAAAGAATGCTTCAGAATTGATGTTGTTGATAAAATTGTTCAGAATACTGAGTCAAATCCCACAGATACACTTGAAGCTTGCATCACCAACATGACTGACAGCGAGCTAGATGCTGAAATCTTGCAATGTATCAACTACCTTTGACAAACCATTCCGATTCAAAGTAACACACCAGTTTGAAAGCTTGGAACTGCCAAAGAAAGATCGAATCAAACCTTCGATTGAAGAACCACCGCAGCTGGAACTAAAGTTACTTCCGAGCCATCTCAGGTATGCATTTCTTGGAAACTCTTCTGAATTACCTGTTATTATTTCTTCTTCACTAACATTGGAGCAGGAAGAAAAACTACTGAGAGTGTTACGAGAACACAAAAGAGCCATTGGCTGGACTATAGCTGACATTCGAGGCATTAGTCCATCATTCTGCATGCACAAGATTCTGATGAATGATGAATACAAACCAACAGTGGAGCATCAACGGAGACTCAATCCAATCATGAAGGAAGTCGTGAAGAAAGAAATCATCAAATGGTTGGATGCTGGCATCATTTACCCCATCTCAGACAGCACTTGGGTAAGTCCTATGCAGTGTGTACCAAAGAAAGGAGGAATTACTGTTGTCACCAATGAAAAGAACGAGCTGATTCCAACAAGAACGGTGACTGGATGGAGAGTATGTATGGATTACAGGAAGCTGAACAAAGCCACGAGAAAGGACCATTTTCCGCTGCCATTCATTGACCAGATGTTAGACAGACTGGCAGGACATGAATTCTATTGTTTTCTTGATGGATATTCAGGTACAATCAGATTGCCATTGCACCAGAAGACCAGGAGAAAACTACTTTTACATGTCCCTATGGTACTTTTGCTTTCCGCAGGATGCCATTTGGATTATGTAATGCCCCTGCCACTTTTCAGCGTTGCATGATGGCCATCTTCTCAGATATGCTGGAGCAGAGTATGGAGGTTTTTATGGATGATTTTTCTGTGTTTGGAGATTCTTTTGACCATTGTTTGAAAAATTTGGAACAGGTATTACAAAGGTGCGAAGATACAAACCTGGTACTCAATTGGGAGAAATGCCATTTCATGGTACAGGAAGGTATTGTTCTTGGACACCGGATTTCACAAAAGGGAATCGAGGTAGACAAAGCAAAGATAGAGACAATTGAGAAACTACCTCCACCAACATCTGTAAAAGGGATTCGGAGTTTTCTTGGACATGCAGGTTTTTACAGGAGATTTATCAAAGACTTTTCCAAGATTGCCAAACCTCTTTGCAATCTTCTGGAAAAGGATGTGCCTTTCAACTTCACCAAAGAATGCCAGGAAGCTTTCGAGATCTTAAAACAGAAGCTGATTTCTGCCCCCATCATTGTAGCACCAGATTGGACCCTTCCATTTGAGGTAATGTGTGATGCTAGTGATTTTGCTGTAGGTGCGGTTTTGGGACAACGCAAAGCAAAGATTTTCCACACCATTTACTACTCCAGCAGAACTCTGAATGAAGCTCAACTCAACTACACAACCACTGAAAAGGAGTTGCTAGCAGTTGTGTACGCTTTTGACAAATTCCGCTCCTATCTGCTGGGTCCCAAAGTGGTGGTTTACACAGATCATTCAGCCATCAAATACCTGATCACAAAGAAAGATGCCAAACCCAGATTGATCCGTTGGATACTTCTTTTGCAAGAATTCGACGTGGAGATTCGAGACAGGAAAGGAACAGAAAACCAGGTGGCAGATCACTTATCGAGGCTGGAAAATGGAGAAACAGCTGACAAAGAACTGACAATCAAAGAAACTTTTCCAGATGAACAACTGTTTTCCATAAAACAACAGGAAGTCCCTTGGTATGCTGACTATGTTAATTATATTGTAACAGGAAAATGGCCGTTGGAATGGACAACTCAGCAACGGAAGAAGTTTTTCAAAGAAGTCAAGCACTATGTCTGGGATGAACCGTACCTGTTTAAACGCTGTGCTGATCAATTACTGAGACGGTGTGTTCCACAGGAGGAAGTCAACAGTGTTTTGCAACACTGTCATTCATCACCATACGGCGGACACTTCAGTGGAAACAAAACTGCAGCCAAAGTCCTTCAATCAGGTTTGTTCTGGCCCACACTTTTTAAAGATGCTTATCTTTTTGCTTTTCAATGTGACAGGTGCCAGAGAACAGGGAATATTTCAAGGAGAAACGAAGGACCGTTGCAAAACATTCTGGAAGTGGAAATATTCGATGTATGGGGTATTGATTTCATGGGACCCTTTGTTCCATCATTTGGAAACCTGTACATTCTGGTTGCTGTAGACTACGTCTCCAAATGGGTTGAGGCAATTGCACTGCCATCCAATGATTCCAAAGTGGTGATCAAATTCCTGAAAAAGAACATTTTCACTCGGTTTGGAACACCTCGAGCAATCATCAGCGATGGTGGCTCTCATTTCTGCACTGCAACATACTTCGATGCACTCCTATCCAAATACGGAGTTACTCACAAAGTTGCCACTGCTTACCATCCACAGTCAAATGGACAGGTTGAGGTTTCAAACAGGGAGATCAAAAGAATCCTAGAAAGGACCGTTGGATCAACAAGGAGGGACTGGTCTACAAAACTAGATGATGCATTATGGGCCTACAGAACAGCTTACAAGACACCCATTGGTATGTCTCCATATCAATTGGTGTTTGGGAAAGCATGCCATCTGCCAGTTGAGCTTGAACACAAGGCGTATTGGGCACTGAAGAAGTTGAATCTTGACTCACAAGCTGCAGGAGAGAAAAGACTTCACCAACTCAATGAATTGGAGGAATTTCGCCTACAGGCTTATGACAATGCCAAATTATACAAAGAAAAGACCAAAAAATGGCATGACCGAAAAATAGTGCACAGACAGTTAGAACCAAGGCAGCAGGTGTTGTTGTACAACTCGAGATTAAAACTTTTCCCTGGAAAGCTGAAATCTAGGTGGTCAGGACCATTTGTGATCACTCAGGTTTTACCATATGGAGCTGTTGAGTTACTGGATCCCAAAACCAACAACACATTCAAAGTTAACAGTCAGCGTGTCAAGCACTACTGGGGAGAATCATTTGAGCGACAAAAAGAAAGTGTCACACTTTCAGATCCAGCATAAACGTTCAAGAAGTCACGTCTAGCTGACGACTTTAAACTTAGCGCTCGCAGGGAGGCAACCCATGCAATTTTGTATATATATTGTGATTTGGTGTGATTTAATTTTGTGTGTTTAGTTTTTGCAGATTAAGTCATTTCAAGATGGACGAAGCTCTCTCAAATCTTCACAAGCAATTTTCCTTCTCTCCCTCAAAAATCTCTGATGAAAGTCTACAAAGCTCGCTTGGAACGGATGAGGTTACTGACATCTATGGTGTTCCCAATGACATTCGTTGGGTAATTGAAGCACGAGTCCGATTGGCAGGTGAGTCTTCTGACTCTTTTATTTCACACTTGCCTGGTTTTGGAAGAAGCACCTATGCAAAGAAACGAAGAGCTAAGCAAATGGGTGTTTGTTACAAATGTGCACGTTGGAATTGCAACACTCGTTGTCGTTCTTTAGGAATGGTGTCTGATAATCGCGAAGACAAAATTAAATTCATTAGGGATGGCTTGAGTAAGGAGTCTTTAGATGATATATCTTCGACTCTTGAGACGCATCCCAGTGGATATGTTCACATAGAATTTCGCAGATTACATACACAATTTCAAAAAGAAAGACAACAGTTAAGTCTTGGGAATCTGACTAAAAAAGACCCTGTTTGCCAATTTATAAGAAAATTGGATGGGAAGCTTGTCCCTGACGCATAGACGTTAATCAAGCTGTAAATTTTTGTACATATTATATTCTTTGTCTTTTCCTAATAATATTAATTTGTTTTGTTGTTTACTTTTTCCTCCGACAGGATCCAGATCTTGTTGACTATCATATCTATTTTACTATTTTGCTACTAATCGTCCTTTGGAAGATACTTGTGCTATTTTTACTCACCCTTTTCAGGTATTATAAATTCAACTCATCATTGCACCTTTGAAGTCATCCAGAGTCAAAAGAAATACATAAAAAAAAATGGAAGCCACTTCAAGAAGACGAGTTGAAAACATCTGTGTGTTTTGTGGTAGTACTGTTGGTACTAAACCACAATACATAGAAGCAGCACACAGGAATTGGGTCGAGTCTTAGCCGCAAGGAATATGCACTTAATATATGGCGGAGGAAATCTCGGACTTATGGGGATCGTTTCAAAGGCCGTACAGGAGGAGGCAGTCACGTTTTGGGAATCGTCCCAAAACCCTTGGCAGAGGCAAATCTTATTGGATCATCAAACGGAGAGGAACTGATCGTATCAGGTATGTCTGAACGTTTGGTAGAAATGATTAACCGTGCTGATGCTTTTATTGCTTTGCCAGGTGGCTTGGGTACATTGGAGGAAATTTTTATAGTTCTATCTTGGGCGAACCTGAACATACACCAGAAACCGCTTGGACTACTCAACGTTGATGGATTTTATGATTTTCTTTGTGTGTTTCTTGATGATGCTCGGAGAAATGGGTTCGTGTCAAAACCTATGAAAGAACTCCTCTTCACTGCCAGACTTGCTCCGGATCTAATAGACCAACTCATAGCCTATGAACCACAAGTTGACCCTATCCTATCAAAGATAAATTGGTCTGAGGACGATCGTGGTAAGAGGCGTCGAATTAATCTGGATCTTAACCTTTAATTTCCTGTAGATTTCAGCTAACCAGGTACAACCTTCTAACTCTCCTTTTACTGTTTAAGACATTGGGGACAATGTCTCATTTAGGTTTGGGGGAGGGATTTAGTTGATTAGTACCTTGTTTTTAGTTTGTATGTTGTTTTTTTTTAGTCCAAATTTTTCGAAAATACAAAAAATTGAAAAATTTCAAAAATTTTAAAAAAATAAAAATATTTTGCATTTTGTATTTTGAGAAAAGGTGAAATTGGTGAGAGGTAGCTGAGTAAGGAGTTTTCACTCCTGATACGTATCTCAAACCATTTATTTCAAAACAAGTTAATTTTTGTTTATTTCCTTTTAAATTATTTAATTTGTGAATTCTCCATAAATCTGACTAAAATGAATCTTCATATGTTCAGTTGACAGGTATTATGAACTTACATGGAACATACAGTCATGAGCTAAAATTGAAAAGTTTGTAATATTCCGTGCTATAGTTTAATTGGAGGAAGCATCTCTAAATAGTGATGGAGTAAAAAAAAAAAAAAAAAAAAAAAAAACGTCCGAGATCCGAGTTATTAAGTCTGTAAGGGTGTTTTAACACCTAGTGCCCTAAAACCAACTGGTTTGGGAGTCACTGGCCCAAAGCTCGTTACATGGATCAAAGATGCTGCAAAATATATATATCTGAAGTCTGAGTAATTAAGTTCGTAGGGGTGTCTTAACACCTGGTGCCCTAAAGCCAACTGGTTTGGGAGCCACCGACCCAAAGCTCGCTACATAGACGGAAGGTATTGTATATAAATAAAAAATAGAAAAAAATCAAAGAAAAAATCAGAAAAATCAGAAAATTATTCCATTGCTACAAAAAAGGTGTGAAATCTGATAGAACTTTAGGACAAAAATATTACTCTCTTATCAACTGCACTTATGACTGTTGTGGGCAAAAATGAGTTGATTAATATTTTGTTAGCTGTGTATATGAAGAATGGTAAAAATAATCGGAGAATTTACTTATTCGGTAATTTAGAAAGAAACAAAACAACTAGTAACTTGGAGTAGAATTTTCACCTGATTAGTCACTAACTTTCTTTATTCTCTTTTCGCTTGTCTTTTTGCTTTTGTGTGCATTAGTTTTACTACATTTTTACTTTTGTAAAATGTTTGTGGGTATCATTGCTGTAAACCCTCACGAGACTACACCTCGTCCACTAGGGACACCTAGGGGTTTAAAGGCTTGTTGCATATGCTAAATGCAACCGTGATCCCTACGAAAGTGGCTTAGTTAATTTTATTTTCATGTTATTTTATTTTCTGTTTTGCTCGAGGACTAGCAAAATGTTAGGTTTGGGGGTGTGATGAGTGGTATTTATACCACTATTTCTCACTCATTTGACCTAATGTTTTGTATTGTTTCTCGAGTTTTATGAACGTTTTGATGTGTTTTGTTGTTATTTTGCAGATAAATAAAGTTTGGACAGCACTGGAGGCAATTTGGGGAAAACCGGACAAAAATGCGTCAAGGAATTTTCATCTTCTGCGCGTCGCGACGCTGGAGCTTTGCGCGCCGCGACGCCCAGCGTGCGCCGGTTTTGCTAAAATGCGCCGTGGTCAACGGGTCAACATTTGAAAAGTTTGACTTTGCTAACGTGCGCCGTGCCACGTGTCACCATCACAGAAGACTTGCTAACGTGCGCTGCCACGTGTCATCATCTCCACGGTGCCGACAATCATCATCTATGCTATCGTGCGCCGTTCACGTGTCAACATCTCAACGGCCTTGCTAAATGCGCCCATGCCACGTGTCAATCAGGCGCTGCCGACAATCTCACATCATATGACGTAAGCAATGACGTCATGAACAGTGCCACGTCATCGGATATACCTGAGTCAACGAACAAGCAAGTGACACGTGTCACTGTAGCGCGCGGCGCGACGCGCAGCAAGCGTCGCGCGCGACGCCCAACCGCCATCCGCGCCTATAAATAGAGGGCGAGGGTTCAGTTTTTGTTGTACCATTTCCTCTCCCCAATCCTATGTAATTAGGGAGTTCTTCTCTCTCTAAGTTTCTTTAATAAAGTTTTTGTAATTTTTAATTACGTTCTGTAAAATAATAATTTACTTTCTTTATTTTACAGTTTTTACTACTCATTATGAGGAGGTAACTTCCCTCTGTTAAGGTAAAAGGTAATTCTTTTACTATTACTTCTTAGATTATTCTCCCATAATTATAATATATTCAAGTTTTAAATTGACTTAATCAGGATACCGCCAGATTGGTCGGTGGTAATAAAATTCATATTCCGCCTTTATGGCTGGTTTATTTTAAATTCCGCCTTTATGGCTGGTTTTTTTTTTTCAGTTCCGCCTTTATGGCTGGTTTATTTTTGATTCCGCCTTTATGGCTGGTTGTTTTTAAACTATTAAATCAAAATACCGCCTATATGGCTGGATGAAATGTTTTGCAAAGCTTATATTATATTATGGGAGAAATCTAATTAGTATATAGTAGAAGTAATTCTTTTTTATAGCAATTTTATTTTAATTCATTTCAGCATTTATTTTACTACTGCATTTACTTTATGCAATTTTATTTTAAGTCTTTTAAGTTTTTAGCCCTAGTTATGTGTCGTAGCTAAGTTAGTTATCTAGGGTTGTGATGAATTTCAATTAACTGGTTTATAAGGGTTAGATTATAGTTTGGGTAATTTAAAGATTTATTTATTGAGTCTTAATCTTAAAGCTTTTTAATTAACTGGCCATTAATTAAATTGATTAGGTAAACTTAAAATGAAATAGACATAGGGATTTTAAGTTTAAGACCTTAGATTCAATAGCCCACGATCTTCCTTGAGGATAGATAACCCTTTTAATAGATTTCCTTACATGATAGGAATATACCTGTCAGGCGGGGGTAGCCATAATTGGAACTTGAATTTAATGAATCTAGATAATTTGGTTGACATAGACATATGGTTCAATTGGATTATACTAGGTATTTGTAATTGACCATCGGAAGAGGCTTTTACATAATTTAGTGTTCCAGGTTATTAAATTGATATATTACCCAACTATAAGATAACTACTTCATCTTTTAAATAATATTGAAATAAATCACAACCCTGGATAGTTTTTAATATTGAATTTCCTTAAAATCTACTTTTAAGCAATTTTATTATTTGTCTTTAAATTTAGAATCGTCGCCATTTCAAATCAATCAAACAACTTGTTAGATACTGGTAATCATTTGGCCCAATAAATTGATAACAAAAGGTTTTAAGTCCTCGTGGGATCGATACTTTTTATACTACTTGAACGATACGTACGCTTGCGTTATACGTGTGTGTTTACGCCGGTAACTGTGCATCATCGCGTTCTGGTTAGTGTATCTTATATGATACAGTCAGAACTTTTGAGTAATTCAAGAGTTTTTCGACCGAAGTAGAAAAACAGACCGGTAAAAGTATTAGAACATGCGGTCAGACCCATGATGGACAATACTTCAATATATGATCGCTCTGAGCTACAATTTCCTTCTGAGATACGCCATTAAACAGTGCAATACTGATTTTGAATAAGGCTCCGGTAAATATATTAGACAAACTTCATATAGATTGAACAGGAAAGAAACCGGGTTTCGCATGATTTTGGGGAATGCTGGGCATACGTTTGGATGATACCAAACTATAACCCAAATCGAATAAGTGCCTATTTGTAATTGGTTATCCTAGGGAAACCAAGTATATTAACTTATACAACTCATAAGAGAACAATGTAATTGTTGCTCTCCATGCAGTTTTCCTAAGAGGAATTCCTATATGCAAAGTGGTAAGTGGGAGGAAGTAAAACTCGATGAAAATTGAAGTAATACTATTCCAGGCACCGACTACTTCACGGAACACCACCACAGTTCATCAGGGATGAAATTGTACCAATAATATTCGAATACACAAGGACTGTGCAGGTCAGAGAGAGTCAGAAAATAACATGGGAGGTATGGGTTTTGATCTCACCTCATATAGATATCAATCTTATTGAGGAAGACGAACTGGCTACGTATGAGGAAGTGATACAAGATATCGACTCCTTTTATGGCAAAGTGCCATGAAGTCCGAAATGGATTCCATGTATATCAACCATGTTTGGATACTAGTTGATATACTAGAAGGCATTGTGACTATTGGTACTATATGTGTCTTCAAGGAAGACATACATGGATGGAAACATACAAATGTACAAAACTAGGCTTGTACAGAAAAGGGTATTATCAACGACATAGTGTCGACTACGACGAAACTCTTTCACATGTTGCCACGATTAAATCCATTCTGATAATACTTGCTATAACTGTACATTTTATTTATGAAATATGACAACTGAATGCCTAAATGGCTTTCCTTGACAGAAATCTTTTGGAGGATGTTTGTTTGCAACATCCTGACGATTTTGTCATGCCAAAACACGCAAACAAGGTTTGCAAGTTAAATCAATCCATTTATGGATTGAAGCAAGCATAGCGTTCTTGGAACCAACATTTTGATGAGATCATAATGGTTTATGATTTAATTCAAAAGCGAAGATAATTCTTGTGTATATAAGAGGGTTAGTGGGAGCGCACTAATAATGAATATCCTATAAGTTGATGATGTATTGCTTCTAAGCAATAACATTCCCATACTAAAATGGGTGAAAGCTTGGCTTTCATGAAAAATTCTCTATGGAATACCTGGGAGAAGCAGGCTTTATTCTAGGAATAAATATCTACTGGGATAGATCTAGAAAGCTGCTGACACTCTCTTAGTGTTCGTACATTTTGATATGTACGTGTCCTGATGTCTCATATGCTTTGAGCATATGTAGACGCAATCAGGCCAATTAAAGTGATGGTCACTAGATTGATGTAAAGAGCATCCTTGAGTATCTTGGACGAACTAAGGATGCTTTCTGAGAATATGGGGAAATAAGAACATGAGATGACTGGGTTCACTGCTGCATGTTTCCAAACTGATAAAAATGACTGTAAGTCATAATTAGGGTATGTATATTAGGACATGATCCGATCCGAGTATATTATCCGATCGAACTGTGATCACTGGATTCGATGGATTTCGGATCGGATCGGATTTTATCCGATCCGAACCATTTTTTTTTTTTTATGTTATTTGCAAAATGACGTCGTTTTGAGTGTCATAAACGACGTCGTTTTGCATAAGACAGCAGCTATGGTTACTTCCCTTCAGTCTTCACGTTACGAATCACTCTCAACTCTCTTTCAAGTCAAACACAAAAACACTTAAACACTCTCACAGTCTCACTCTCACGAATTACTTCATTTCAGACTTTCAGTTTTGGGCTTCAAAATTCTAATTCATTCTTCAACTCTTCATTCGTATAATCTTCTTATTCGGTCTTCAATCTTCGGTCTTCACGAATCTGAATCAGACTTCATCTTCAATTCTTAACTCCTCAGTCCTCATTGTCAAAGTCGAAGAATCAAGAAGAAAGTAAGTTACCGATTTCATACTTCCCTTTGCCAGTTTGCCACTTTGTCGTCTCCTCCAAAATAAAAAAAATTATGGATTTCGAATCAAATTAGGGATTTAGGTTTGGATTTAGGTTTAGAATTCAAATCATATTAGGGTATTAAGGATTTAATTTTGGATTTCTAATCAGAATAGGGAATTAGGGATTTCGAAGTATGGAATAGAGAATTAGGGAATTAAGGATTTAGGGATTCTGAATTATCGAATCAGAATAGGGATTTCGAAGTTTGGATTTGCATGTGTGAACTGTGAAGAGAATTAGGGATTTCGAATTAGTCATGCCGTAATTGCCATTCATCAACAACTGAACAAGTGTTGGAAATTAAAAATTGCATGTGTGAAAGGGTAACTGAGTCTTTCAACCAATATAGCTCAGTGCTCTGTAATATTTGTTGATAAGGGGCATGTAAATACTAAATTTCCATAGAATGAAATCAATAAATGGAATATGAGACTTTTTGAGACTCCTCTATTCTTCTTGCTGGTGGGTTCAATAGGAGATGAAAATATTAATCCTCACTGCTAGTTTTCATACATAACAACATCCATGAATGCCTATATATACATTTCAATATGTAGATCTGTATGTTAGTTGTTACTACCAGATGAGATCTGTAAGGATCTCCAAAGTTTATTTCCTCATCTACTTAAAGAGGTTACTGTGATGATTGATACCAGTACACCATTCTCTTCTTATCTTATTGATTTGCAAGTTATTTCTTCCAGTTACTGGTTCTAGCTCGATTATGTTTCATGAATCCTAGCACATTATTAGATTTAGCTTATAATATAGTTTTTTATGTTTATTGTTCAAAACTTTAATATTTACTTCTCTATTTTCATTACAGATGAGTGGGTTTGAAAGCTCACCCAATAGTAGTGATTCAGAATCATATTCTTTTGATATACCATTAACAGAAACAAGGAAACAGAAAAGAAAATTTCAATCAACCTCTGAGAGACCGCCATTGTCAAAAAAACATGATTCATCGCCATCAATCACATTAGTAGCAACTAAAATAAGAAATAAAAGATCTGAAGTGTGGAAATTTTTCCGCATGTGTGAAGATAATTCGAATAGGGCTGAATGTACATATTGTCAGAAGACTTATGTTTGTAGTGCGAAGGATCGGTCAACAACCAACTTGAAGAGGCATATGCAGACCTGTAAATCATATTTGGCTCATTGTGAATCACAAGGTGTTTTGGTTGGGGTTGGTGAAGAGGGAGGCACAAGTGGAAATCTCTCCGTGAGAGACGGTCATTTCAATCAAGCATCGTGTCAGAAAGCAGCTGTGAAGATGATCATTGTTGATGAGCTACCATTTAGCTTTATAGAGAAATAAGGTTTTCGACATTTCTGTAGTGTTTCCGTCCCTCGTTTTGATATCCCATCTCGTAGGACTATAACTAGAGATATCCTACAGTTGTTTGCTGATGAAAAAATTATGTTGAAGAGTATCTTGTTTACAGCACTGGGGTATTGAGAGAATTTTTACTATAACTATGGATAACGCCAGTGCCAATGCCGTAGCCATCCAACAGTTGGTTAGGAAGATGAAGACGTGGAAGAGATATGCATTAGTGCTTAATGGAGAGTATGTGCATATGAGATGTTGTGCTCACATATTAAACTTAATTGTGTCTGATGGTTTGAAACAATTGGATGACAACATTGTAGCAATTCGAAATGCTGTTAAGTATGTGAGATCTTCTCCATCAAGATTGGAAGCATTTAAATCGGCGGTAGCTCGTGAGAGGATTGAAAGCAAGGGCAGTGTCATCTTAGATGTTCCTACTAGGTGGAATTCCACATACTTAATGTTGAATGCTGCATTAGACTTCCAGAAGGCATTTGATCGAATGATTTATGATGATGGTAAATATGCTCCATATTTTAGAGATGATGAAAATGGGAGCAAAAGGATTGGGCCTCCTACAGATATTGATTGGGAGAAAGCTCAATACTTTGCTGATTTTTTGGAGATTTTTTATGATGCAACGAATATGTTCAGTGCCTCATCCACCGTCACATATTCTTTCAAATACAATGAGATTTGCAAGATTCATACTAGCTTGAAAAATCTGGCGCGTAATGAACATCTTCTTTTGCAAGAAATGGCCATATCTATGAAGATGAAGTTTGATAAATATTGGGAAAACCACTGCCAAAATCAATAAATTATTGATTGTGAGTACTATTCTTGATCCACGACGTAAGATGACATTTACCTCGGTTTGCTTTGGTATACTTTTTGATAATGATGATATTAAGATAGAGGAAATGAGAAAGTCTACCAGAGATTTATTGAAAAGATTATACGATATGTATAATGATTGGTATGGCATAAATGGGTTGTTTATTGACGGTGATGGATCAAGGGCTATGGGTGTAACTAGTGTTGGTGGAGATGGGTCTAGTACCGGTATGACACAATCTCATACGTTTGTTAGACCGCGAGTACATGATAGAGCACGTAAGCGCAATACAAACGTGCAACCTGATGATCCATTTGAAATTTTCCAGACTAGTCATGCCATTCATCAAGAAGATAGTACCAAGGTTGAAATGTATTTGATGGAACCTTATGAGACTAGTCGTGACCCTAACTTCAGTGTTATGATGTGGTGGAAAAAAAATACTGGTAAGTATCCAATTTTGGCTAGGATTGCTCGTGACATTTTTGCAATGCCGGTATCGACAGTGGCATATGAATCGGCATTTAGTATGGGCGGTCATGTTCTTGATAGTTTTCGTAGCTCATTAACTCCCGTTATGGTGGAGGCTCTAATATGCACTAAAATTGGATACGAAATAGGCTTACAATTGACAAAACCAATGAAGTGGAACCCATGCTATTGGAGGCAGAGTACTACGAAAAGCTAGAGGAAGGTAAAGAAACATATTAATTAGTTTTATAGTTTTTATAATGAATACTATTAAATTGAAACTTACTAACTTTGTATTTTATTTGAAGAATATCACAAGTTACAAACTGAATCACAATCACTGGATCATGTTGTTGGTATCAGAGTTTGAGTCCAATTATCCTTAAGGTACACATATTAAACTTGTGATATTCCTTTGAATCACCGCTGCTTGCTTGGATCTTGTGGTTTTAAACTTAATTATAGCCATGCTATTAGATGCGTGTTCTTGATGTTGGCTTTGATTAATGTTGTGCAGATTAAGCTTGGGACTTTGTCTTGTGAGACTGAGAGTGGAAGTGGCCACATTATTGCTTCTTTGAATCACCGTTGGTTGTTTTGTTAATGTTATAATGTACAAGTGATTGATAAATCAGTGAACCAAGTAATACTTGCTTTTGCTTTTCTTTTGCTGTTATTTGCATGCTTCTTTGCCATAATACTCTTATCTTTTGCTGCTATTTGCATGCTTCTTACTTCTTAGGTGTACATATTTATTTTTTGAAAAACTCATTTTTTTTTCCTTGGTGGGTTTGATTGTGATTGAATGATTTAGCTTTGATTCTCTATCAAGTTGCTAATGCCTCATAAACTTAATGTTTTTGAAGCTTATATTTGGAAAATTGTTGTCTTGATTGTGTATTAAATGGAAATTACATATTGTCTATTGGGGCTATAATTCCTTTTTAGTGGCTTTAGTATTCTGAGAGACAATTTGTGTGTTATAATTCTTGAATGGATAAGCAGCAATTTGAGTCTTTTTCACCAGTTCCAGTAGTTGGTCTACCTTTGTTTTTTATGGCAGAAGAGGATGAGGTAAATGAGTCTGTAGTGTAGATGAGTATGAGAAGGATGAGTATGAGTATGAGAAGGATGAAGGGGAAATGGAAGATGTTTATGAAGAACATGATGAAGGTGAAGAGGAAGTTGAGCATGATGGTGACGCAGGAGAGGCGCAAACGCAAGGAGTTTGAAGTATTTGTTGGTGGTTTAGACAATGATGTTGTTGATGATGATCTTAGGAAAGTGTTTAGTCAAGTTGGTGAGGTCACCGAAGTCAGGTTGATGATGAACCCACAGACGAAGAAGAACAAGGGTTTTGCCTTCATGCGTTTTGCAACGAGCTGTTACTGAGCTAAAAAATCTTGTGGTAAATTTTGATAATGTTATTCGGATCGGATTGGTCCGATTCGAACAGATTTCGGATCGGGCCCATCCGATCCGAATTCAGATCGGATCAGATTAGTCTGATTCGAACAGATTTCGGATCAGACCAATCCAATCCGATCAGAATTCGAATCGGATCGGATTGGTCCGATTCGATCCGATAAATATCGGATCGAATCGGATCGATTTCGATTGGATGATCCGATCAGATCGAATCATACATTTCAACAAATTTCTGATCGGATCGAATTCGGATTCGGTTCGATCCGATCCGAATTCGATAATGCCCAGGCCTAATGTATATAGTTTGAATAACGGGTCAGTGAGCTGGAAATCTTCCAAGCAAGATACTGTTGCCGAATAAATAACTAAAGCGGAACATTGCTGCAGCCGAGGCAGCAATAGAAGCATTTTGGATCTATATAATCCTACTTGGATTACGAGTAGTTCTGTTAGCAGCTGAGCTAGGCTACACGTAGGCTAAGGAACCGTGGTCTCATCATTGTTCCAAGTATGTACTTCAACTAATTCATCTGATTCGTTTGATCATACATCGTGGCGATATGATGATCGAATAAATCGCATCAGATGTTAATCTTCAATTTCACTGACGAAAGCTGTTTCTCAGCAGAAGTTTGAGCGACCCGTACATAGTTCAAGTCTGAGTGATTGGCTATAGGCCAAGTGGGATATTGATGGATAATTATGACCCTAGCATCACTATTTGTACAGAACATTGTGTTGTTGTACAAATTAACTATGTGACAAAGGAAATTTCTATTTTATCATTTGTAATTGGATTACCGGGATATATAAATGATAAAAGTCCTTATGATTAGTTCCGGATTAATAAGACATGAGACAATATTAATCCAAAAAGGTTTAATCACTAAATATCCCTAGTCGTAGAATTATCAAGACTGGACATCGATAATACGGAGTAGACTAGTGTAGGCATTGCATTTTTGCATATCAGCCCAATGATGAGCCTCGAATGGAGGCACTACTTTTTAGTTGCGGAAGTTGCAGAAAGCGGTCGTCGGAAGGGAAGGGTCAAGAATTGACATTTTTATTGGATTTGGTTCGCTTGTTCGAGCTTCGGGTTCGCTCGTTCGGTCTCAATTTAAATTTATCCTCGGCCCGGTTCACAAAAATACCCCACATCCAAACCCATCTTCCATGCCCCACATTAGCCACCCACCTTTATAAACAAAACCAAAAATTCCACCTCTTTTTCTTAGCCTCCCACTTGAATGACAAGAAAAAAAACCCTCACCACAAACGCCACCTACTAGCCTCACAAATCACAAAAGCCCACAACTCTCACGTGAACAACCATTCCTTCACATGTATGTTCACAAAACCCATTCCTTCATAACCAAACAAGCACTAAACTACAAAAGCCACATACAAAGAATCAATAAACCCATGCACCCATTCCTCATATGCCTACTCCCACATGTATCACCTCCCATCACACACTAAATAATAAACAAAAGCCAAAACCCATACCATCCATAAACACTTTTCTCACCCATACACTGCCATAGATCTCTTGATGAAATACCCATAACTACCCATACAACCATTATTCCCAACTACCCATACGTAAACTTACCCAGACAGCTGCACTGATCCTACACACCCCTCACTGCTCACGCCGATCCCTTAACCCTCATGTCCCTTACGCAGCCATAAACCCCCAGTAGATTACCTCATCTCATGGCCACTTACGCCATCGTCTTCAACCCCACACCAACTGCCTTCACCACCTCACACATGAACCCTCATAACCGTCCCTAGCTATACACACATCTAGGATGACTCTCGGCAAGAATACCCTTCGCTCTCCATCATCACCAGCTCACTGCTCCACATGCCAAATAACCCCTCAAAACAAACCTCACTGAACCTGTAACAGGCCCTTTAGCCCCCTTCACGCTGAAACAAATAAACCCTAGAGGCCATGAACACGTGAACTATAGCCCCTTCTCACCTTCAAGCTCACTGAACACAACAGACCTAGCAAGACACACATCTTCCTCTCGGCAAAACAATCAACCCTCTCACAGGGGGGAATAGACGGTCCTTGGAGTCTCTTCACACGAGCTCGCCTTACACGCTCAGCCATGCCCCTCACTACCTCTTGACACGCACAGCCGAGACACCACACACTTCCAAACTCTCGGAAGCACCATCTCCTTAAACTCCCACTGACCCTGAATGCACCACCACCGAAACTGCACTGCATCACACATCCCTGCACGCCCATGAGACCTCACCAAGCCGAGCCCTCACCTCATGCCACCATGAAACTAGCAAGCCAAGGAGCGCATCATCAACCCAAGACCATCTTCATTCACGTGGCCTTAACAGAGACCTTCACCATGAACCAGCCGAGCCCTTGAACCTTGCACACTACCTCACGTTCAACGCACTGTACCAAGCCATCACACAGCCCCCTGGATGCTTCATTTACGTATGAACCAGCCTTCTGCCACACAACCCCACTGCCGAGCCATTACCAACACACACTACCGAGCACTCAACCATAGCCACTGCACTTCACGCTCACTCCACGGTCGAGACCAACTCCCACCTCACCTTACCGAGCATCATGCATGAACCATGCAGCTCACTACCAACTGCTGAGCCTCATTCCCTTCAAACTGACTGAGTACCCCTAGCCTAGCCGAGCCCACACCCTTACCTACGCACACACTGCCACAAGCTTCAAGCCGAGCACCATGCACGTGAATGACTCCCACAAACTGCCCTCCAAACCCATGTAAGCCCTAGCCAAGATCGAGCTCTCTGCCTCCACATGATTAAGCATTATCCCCCCTAAAAAATCCTTGAAACCGCAAAAGAATAATCCACCAAACTCACGTGAAAACGTCCCAAAACCGAGCCTAGATAATTCCTTGAAACCCTATCCAAACACCTGTAATTGGCGGTCCGTTTGCATGTGACATGTGTACGTGAAAACGTGGCCAAAATCGTGACCAAAATTGACGTCAGGATAATTTAAGAGAGAGAAAGTGAATTTGAGTTGAAAAAGAGAGAAAATGGTGTGAGTCAAAATTGTGAGAAAATGGCCGAAAATAGCAAACTATAACCGCGGGTGAAAACAGTGAAAACAGTTAAAATGGCGAACCCGGTGAAAATAGTGAAAATAGAAGACAGTGAGAACAGAAGAACGATAACCTTTCCGGCACCGTGAAACGCACTCCCGGAAAGCGACTAAAAAGATAAGACCTGAGGGCACCCTTTGTTATATTCTATTTTGTTGTTTCGGACACGGCGTACTCGGTTGACGTGGAATACGTCCAACCGGGTATGCGAGGTCCTACATTGAAAACGGCCAAATTCCTTGGCCACATGTTTATTTTTGCATGTATTAATTTAATATATGCATGAGATTGTATGATGTGTATTCTGGATGAACGGAATATGTGTTTTCTCTTGCGGTATATCGGATGGAAACCTGGACGTAAATTTCGTAGCCGAATCCGAATGGACGGTACTGCGAATTGCACTCGGGATACAATGCCACGTACCACTTGAGAGACACACATGTTTCGTTTCATCCAAATTTGTGTGCGAGCATGATTAAGTTATTAGTAAGTTATTTATTTCTTAAGCATGATTGGGTCGTTAGTACGGTATTTCCTACATGTATGTTATAGTTATTTTCCTTCGTAATAGGAGTTAAATCTACATTTACGCTTAGTTGTTATTTAGTTTTCGTGTTTAATAATTCAGCATGTTCATTGTATGATATTGCATGTTTACCGTGATGAAAATTTACTTTCGAAGCATGTATATATATGTATGTTGAGTAGACTTGGTTAAAATTGCACAAATCCATTCATTACAATTGACATAAGTAAGGGACCATTCTGAACTCAACGGTTTGAGGTCTTCCCTTGCGAGGGGTGAGTGCGGCCTTAAATCTTTTTCCCGGTTCACACCGGGTGTCGACTCCATTTTATTCTCCGGTTTAGTCTCCCGTGGGCTACTCCGTACTCCCAACCGGGCCGCGAGCCTGGAACAGCATGCGTCGCCCAGTTTCTATGTCCTACAGTCTGGCGACTCCATCGGGATAGACAATCGGCCCCGAAATAATGTTTTGTAATGTTTGTGATTTGTGTTTTAATTAATCATGACTACTGTGTTTATGCTTGTGTTTTGGACCGTTGTCATTTGGATTTAGTTTGACTCTTTGTCAAAAGATGTGAACTCGTTGGACCATTTAAACTGGGACAAATTCATGTCCTTTTGAAAATTAGGCCAAAATTTCTAAAATGCCGATGGGCCAGTTTGTGTTTGTGCCTTTTATCATTTGAAGTTATTTAGTTATATTATCGCAAAGTGTAAACCTGTTGGGCCTTTTCAACTGGGGCAAGTTTGCACTGCGCAATAGTGTGATTAAATACTTTAAAATGATAACGGGCCAATTAGTGTAAATTATTTTATGAGCTTGTTTATTTGCATTGCACAAATGTCATGCATATATGCATCATGTTAACCATTTGTGTCTTAAAAGCCATCATAGACTCCTGTTGGGTTGGGAAGTAAGAAAGGTTTGTCAAGGGATCATCAACCATTATGAGTGAGTCAGTCAACGGGGAATCCCGCTTAGATCAATTGGAAGCCAAGGTAGCCGAAATTACTAAATAGTTGCAAGTTTTGACCAATGTTGTGACCAGTTTGACCGTGCCCTGTATAGCCAATAACAGAAATTTGTACAATCAGAATGGAAAGACCATCAGGGAATCCTCGGAAGAAGCAAGCAGAAAAGACATAATAGCCATTCAGAAATTGGGAAACAGGGCAGTGAGACTATCAGATTTAAAAGAGAATGAGTTAACCGAACCGATCAAAGTTGTCATATTGAAGTTGTATTTAGCTTGAGGAAGAGAAGACTGAGCAGTGACCAAGAGAATTGGCAGAAGACCTAACCCAACGGGATAGGAAATTCATCCATGCATACATGCATACACATAACTTGCATCCATTGTTTGGTGTTTTCTTTTTGCATGTTTTTAAACAGAAAGAGAGAACTAGCAAGGAACGACCAGAGACATATGGCGCCGAGGAGCACAATGAGGGTCTCACCCATCACGAACAGGGAGGACCTCTACACTTGCATACGTATACATTACATACACACGTCTTTATTCCGTTGTTTTGTATTCGCAGGTTTTAAAGAAGAAAAAAAAAGAAAAAGAAAGCGGAAAAAGATGACACAAGCACTGAGGGTGACATTAAAGACACATTGACAGATGGATTTCGGTCATGTCTGGCTGATGACGATGAATTTAGTGCTAACAGGGAGGCAACCCATACACTTTGTTGCGATTTCTATTTTCATGTTTTGTGTATACATGTCGTAGAATTTTTAATTTTTTGTGTTATTTTGGTAGGTAAAAGTAAAGACATGGCATTTTAAGACAGAGGGAATGGTGCTTGGCAATCACAAAGATGGGAGCTAATTCATTAGTGGTGGAAGACTAAAAGAAGAATTCATGAGACGCATCCTAATGAACTTATGCCAAGCAAGAGGCGTATTGAGTACACAATTCATTTGCTTTAATTATTTCTTTGATTTGCCTTCTTTTGTTATTTTCTATTATTTGCATGGACATGATCCACAACTTTGGACTTTTTAGGACTTCTTTTGGTATTTTCTTTTATTTTCGTGGATAGAATCCATGACTTTTTGACCACTCACGATTTCTTTTGTTGTGTTTTCGTAGACAGGATCCAGAAACTTTTGACCTCTGACCAATTCTTTTGTGGTTTAGCTAACAACCATTCGGTGAAAGGTATTAGTACAATTATTACTCATCCTTTTTTAAGTACTATAAATTCAGCTCAATATTTCTCTCCTCAACACATTCAAATATACATCCGAGTAAAAGAGAGAAAATGGAAGCCACTTCAAGAAGATGAGTTGAAACCATTTGTGTGTTTTGCGGTACCAGTGTGGGTACTAAACCGCAATACATAGAAGCAGCACAAGAATTGGGTCGAGTCATTGCTGAACGGAATATGTACTTAATATACGGTAGAGGCAATCTTGGACTGATGGGAATTGTTTCAAAGGCTGTACATGACGGAGGCAGTCCAGTTCTGGGAATCATCCCAAAACCTTTGGCGGAGGCGAATCTGATAGGACTATCAAATGGAGAAGAATTGCTCGTGCCGGGAATGTCAGAGCGACTGGTGGAAATGATTAACCGTGCAGATGCCTTTATTGCTCTACCAGGAGGCTTGGGCACGTTGGAGGAAATGTTTATAGTGCTATCTTGGGCGAATCTAAACATACACTAGAAACCTCTTGGATTGTTTAACGTTGATGGATTTTATGATTTTCTTTATGTGTTTCTTGAAGACAACAGAAGAAATGGGTTCGTAACAAAACCTGTGAACGAACTCCTTTTCACAGCCAGAACTGCCCAGGATTTAATTGACCAAATCTTGGCCTTTGAACCGCATGTGGACCCTATCCTTTCCGAGATCAAATGGTCTGAGGACGATCGTGGTAAAAAGCGTAAACTGAATCTGGATCTTAACCTCTAAGTCTTCTGTAATAATATCTTGTTTATTTTGTGTTATTTAAATAATTAATAAAAATGAAAAATGAAAAAAATTGAGTGAGAAAAGTCTTTGATAGTTAGACATATGTCCGGTGATGACATTGAATGTTGTAGGGGGAAACCCTAGAAACGATAAGTGCGAGACACGCTCTCTTCCGGTATCCTGAATGGACTGATCTCAGTTAGAGTCACGATCACTTGATTACAGATTCCTAGCAGTAGAAACCTGAGTAGTTATCGAGGTGACTAGTTAAATAGATGATGTATTAGTGAATGACCGTTTGCCTGGGTGTCTACACTTGTTTACTGATGCTATGATATATGATATGGTTGGAAATAAAAATAAAAGTCTCTAAAATAAAAAAGAAAAGAAGAAAAAATAGACCACCTATAACCGATAAGCGTGAAGCTACCCATGGGCGAGTATTAGGACCACCATGAGGAGAAATGCTACCTTAAAGGGTAGGTGTGTCAGAAAAAGAAGAGAAAAGAAAAAAGATTCAAAATGAAAAGAAAGAGACAAAAGAAAAAAGATGAAAACCATATCATGTTGAGTATGCTGAAGTAATCACAGAATGTGATTAAGACATCCAGGTTGGTTAGACCCACTGGTTCGATTCTCTGAAACGAAATCACCAAGTTGGCTTACTAAAGGACTAAGCTGCGAAAGAGCCTTAGCACACACACACTAGGAGTCTAGTTCAGATCACCCATTCAAACAATCGAAATTGAGTGTATCAAGTACTTTGAAGGTTCTATGGTTTCGACACGAAGCATTCGTTGAGGACGAAAATATGTTTAGCTATTAAGATTGTCTCGATGAGAGCAATATAGTATGTTGAAATAAATTATTTGCATCATTATCAGTCTGTGCCGGGTATGGCACTCTGCGGGTTGAGGCCCACATCACTATCAGTCTTTGCCGGGTATGGCACTCTGGGGGCGAGGCCCACATCATTATCAATCTTTACCGGGTATGGCACTCTGTGGGTTGAGGCCCACATCACTATCAGTCTTTGCCAGGTGTAGCACTCCGGGTATGGAGACACATCAACTACAGCATCAGTTTTCAGGGACGAGTCCCAGGGTTGAGGCCCATATCAATTTCAGTTCTAGGGATGAGTCCCAGGGTTGAAGTCCGCATGATCAGTATCAGTTTTGGGGGTGAGTCCCAGGGTCGAGGCCCATATTAGTATCACCTTGGGGCGAGACCCATATCAGTTTGGGGTGAGGCCCCTATCAATTTCAGTCTGGGGGCGAGGCCTATATCAGTATTAGCTTGGGCGAGGCCCATATCAGTGTCAATCTGGGGGCGAAGCCCACATCAGTATCAGTTTGGGGCGAGGCCCACATCAGTATCAGTCTGGGGGCGAGGTCCATATCAGTATCAGTTTGGGCGAGGCCCATACCAGTATCAGTTTGGGACGATGCCCATATCAGTATTCGTCTGGGGGCGAGGCTCACATTGGTATCAGTCTGGGGGCGAGGCCCATATCAATTTCAGTTCTGGGGATGATTCCTAGGGTCGAGGCCCACATTAGTATTAGTCTGGGGGCGAGGCCCATATCAGTATCAGTTTGGGCGAGGCCCATATCAGTATCAGTTTGGGGGCGAGGCCCATATCAATATCAATCCGGGGCGAGGCCTACATCAGTATAAGCTTGAGGATGAGTCATAGGGCGAGGCCCACACTAATATCAGTTTGGGGCGAGGCCCACACTAGTATCAGTTTTCGGGGATGACTCCCAGGGTCGAGGCCCACGTTAACACCAACATCGGTGTTAGGGATGAGTCTCAGGGCTGAGGCCTACATTAGTTACAGTATCAGTTTTTGGGGATGAGTCCCAGGGTCGAGGCCCACATCAACATCAACATCAATTTCGGGGATGAGTCCTAGGGTCGTGGCCCACATCAATATCAGTATCAGTTTTTGAGGATGCGTCTCATGGTTGAGACCCACATCATCATCTTCAGCAGTTTGGGGATGCGTCCCAGGGCCGAGGCCAACGTCAATATCAGTATCAGTTTTAGGGATAAGTCCTAGGGTTGAGGCCTACATTAGCATCGGAATCAGTTTTAGGGATGAGTTCCAGGGTTGAGGCCCACATCATTATCAGATTTGAGGATGCGTCCTAGAGGCGACGCCCACATCGTTATCAGCAGTTTAGGGATGAGTCCTAGGGTCGAGGCCCACATCTACATCAGTAACAGTTTTGGGGATGCGTCCCAGAGTCGAGGCCCACATTATATCAGTAGTTTTGGGGATGTGTCACAGGGTTGTAACCCACTTTAACAGTATCAGTTTGGGGGAGGCCCATTTCAGTATAAATTTGGGGCGAGGCCCACATTAGTATCAGTTTGGGACGAGGCCCATATCAGTCGGGGGCGAGGCCCATATCAGTATCAGTCGGGGGCGAGGCCCATATCAATATCAGTTTTGGGTCGAGGCCCATATCAGTATCAGTCGGGGGCGAGGCCCATATCAGTATCAGTTTTGGGTCGAGGCCCATATCAGTATCAGTTTGGGCGAGGCCCATATCAGTATCAGTCTGGGGGCGAGGCCCATATTAGTATCAGTTTGGGGCGAGGCCCACATCAGTATTAGTCTGAGGGCGAGGCCCATATCAATATCAGTTTGGGCGAGGCCCATATCAGTATCAGTCTGGGGCGAGGCCCATATCAGTATCCGTCTGGGGGCGAGTCCCATATCAGTATCAGTTTTGGGCGAGGCCCATATCAGTATCAATTTGGGGCGAGGCCCATATCAGTATCCGTTTGGGGCGAGGCCCATATCAGTATCTGTCTGGGGGCGAGGCCCATATACCAGTCTAGGGGCGAGGCCCACATCAGTATCAGTTTGGGTCGAGGTACCCAAGGTTGAGGTGCCCACTACATCATCAGTTCGAGGGCGAGGTCCCTATTGTCAGCGGTGTTGGGTCGAGGTGCCTAGGGTCGAGGTGCCCCCGTTGTCGGTTGTAGTTCCGGGTCGAGGTACCCACTACATCATCCGTTCGAGGGTGAGGTCCCTATTGTCAGTGGTGCTGGGTCGAGGTGCCCCCGTTGTCGGTTGTAGTTCCAGGTCGAGGTGACCATGGTCGAGGTGCCCACTACATCATCGTTTCGAGGGTGAGGTCCCTATTGTCAGCAGTGTTGGGTCGAGGTGCCCCCGTTGTCGGTTGTAGTTCCGGGTCGAGGTGCCCACTACATCATCATTTTGAGGGCGAGGTCCCTATTGTCAGCGGTGTTGGGTCGAGGTGCCCAGGGTCGAGGTGCCCGCTACATCATCAGTTCGAGGGCGAGGTCTCTATTGTCAGCGGTGTTAGGTCGAGGTGCCCAAGGTCGAGGTTCCCCCGTTGTCAGTTGTAGTTCCAGGTCGAGGTGCCCAGGGTTGAGGTGCCCACTACATCATCAGTTCGAGGGCGAGGTCCTTATTGTCAACGGTGTTGGGTCGAGGTACCCAGGGTCGAGGTGCCCCATTGTCGGTTATAGTTTCGGGTCGAGATGCGTGCCCAAGGTCGAGGTACCCACTACATCATCAGTTCGAGGGTTGAGGTGCCCCATTGTCGGTTTGCAGTTCCTGGATGCATCCCAGGGTCGAGGGCCCATGACGTCATAATCACAGTTCACATTCGGTGGTTCGGGAACAAATCCCAAAGGTCGAGGCACCTCGCCATCATATCAATTCAGTTCGAAGCAGCAGATAAGTTAGGTGGCAGCTGGCGAGCCAAGTAAGTAAAAATGCATTGCACGAACTTTGATAAGACTGTCATTGTCACACACTGCACAGATCCCATCAAAGTGGGGGCGACTGTAGGCATTGCATTTTTGCATATTAGCCCAATGATGAGCCTCGAATGGAGGCACTACTTTTTAGATGCGGAAGTTGCGGAAAGCGATCGTCCGAAGGGAAGGGTCAAGAATTGACATTTTTATTAGATTTGGTTCGCTTGTTCGAGCTTCGGGTTCGCTCCTTCGGTCTCAATTTAAATTTATCCTCGGCCCGGTTCACAAAAATACCCCACGTCCAAACCCATTTTCCATGCCCCACATTAGCCATCCACCTTTATAAACAAAACCAAAAATTCCATCACTTTTTCTTAGCCTCCCACGTGAATGACAAGAAAAAAACCCTCATCACAAACGCCACCTACTAGCCTCACAAATCACAAAAGCCCACAACTCCCACGTGAACAACCATTCCTTCAAATGTATGTTCACAAAACCCATTCCTTCATAAACCAAACAAGCAATAAACTACAAAAACCACATACAAAGAATCAATAAACCCATGCACCCATTCCTCATATGCCTACTCCCACGTGTATCACCTCCCATCACACACTAAATAATAAACAAAAGCCAAAACCCATACCATCCATAAACACTTTTCTCACCCATACACTGCCATAGATCTCTTGATGCAATACCCATAACTACCCATACAACAATTATTCCCAACTACCCATACGTAAACTTACCCAGACAGCTGCACTGATCCTTCACGCCCCTCACTGCTCACGCCGATCCCTTAACCCTCATGTCCCTTACGCAGCAATAAACCCCGGTAGATTACCTCATCTCACGGCCACTCACGCCATCGTCTTCAACCCCACACCAACTTCCTTCACCACCTCACGCATGAACCCTCATAACTGTCCCTAGCTATACACACATCTAGGATGACTCTCGGCAAGAATACCGTTCGCTCTCCATCATCACCAGCTCACTGCTCCACATGCCAAATAACCCCTCAAAACAAACCTCACTGAACCTGTAACAGGCCCTTTAGCCTCATTCACGCTGAAACAAATAAACCCTAGAGGCCATGCACACATGAACTATAGCCCCTTCTCACCTTCAAGCTCACTGAACACAACAGACCTAGCAAGACACACATCTTCCTCTCGGCAAAACAATCAGCCCTCTCGCAGGGGGGAATAGACGGTCCTTGGAGCCTCTTCACATGAGCTCGCCTTACACGCTCAGCCATGCCCCTCATTGCCCCTTGACACGCACAGCCGAGACACCACACACTTCCAAACTCTCGGCAGCACCATCGTCTTCAACTCCCACTGACCCTGAAAGCACCACCACCGAAAGTGCACTACATCACACATCCCTGCACGCCCATGAGACCTAACCAAGCCGAGCCCTCACCTCATGCCACCATGAAACCAGCAAGCCGATGAGCGCATCATCAACCCAAGACCATCTTCATTCACATGGCCTTAACAGAGACCTTCACCATGAACCAGCCGAGCCCTTGAACCTTGCACACTGCCTCACATTCAACGCACTGTACCGAGCCATCACACAGCCCCCTGGATGCTTCATTTACGCATGAACCAGCCTTCTGCCACACATCCCCACTGCCGAGCCATTACCAACACACACTACCAAGCACTCAACCATAGCCACTGCACTTCACGCTCACTCCACGGTCGAGACCAACTCCCACCTCACCTTGCCGAGCATCATGCATGAACCATGCAGCTCACTGCCAACTGCTGAGCCTCATTCCCTTCAAACTGACTGAGTACCCCTAGCCTAGCCGAGCCCACACCCTTACCTACACACACACTGCCACAAGCTTCAAGCCGAGCACCATGCACGTGAATGACTCCCACAAACTGCCCTCCAAACCCATGTAAGCCCTAGCCAAGATCGAGCTCTCTGCCTCTACATGATTAAGCATTATCCCCCCTCAAAAACCCTTGAAATCCCAAAAGAATAATCCACCAAACTCACGTGAAAACCGTCCCAAAACCGAGCCCAGATAATTCCTTGAAACCATATCCAAACACTTGTAATTGGCGGTCCGTTTGCATGTGACATGCGTACGTGAAAACGTGGCCAAAATCGTGACCAAAATTGACGTAAGGATAATTTAAGAGAGAGAAAGAGAATTTGAGTTGAAAAAGAGATAAAACGGCGAGTCAAAACTGTGAAAAAATGGCCGAAAACAGCAAACTATAACCGCGGGTGAAAACAGCGAAAACAGTTAAAATGGCGAACCTGGTGAAAATAGCGAAAACAGCAGACAGTGAGAACAGTAGAACGATAACCTTTCCAGCACCGTGAAACGCACTCCCGGAAAGAGACTAAAAAGATAAGACCTGAGGGCACCCTTTGTTATATTCTATTTTGTTGTTCCGGACACGGCGTACTCGGTTGACGTGGAATACGTCCAACCGGGTATGCGAGGTCCTACATTGAAAACGGCCAAATTCCTTGGCCACATGTTTATTTTTGCATGTATTAATTTAATGTATGCATAAGATTGTATGATGTGTATTCTGGATGAACGGAATATGTGTTTTCTCTTGTGGTATATCGGATGGAAACCCGGACGTAAATTTCGTAGCCGAATCCGAATGGACGGTACTGCGAATTGCACTCGGGATACAATGCCACGTACCACTTGAGAGACACACATGTTTCGTTTCATCCAAATTTGTGTGCGAGCGTGATTAGGTTATTAGTAAGTTATTTATTTCTTAAGCATGATTGGGTCGTTAGTACGGTATTTCCTACATGTATGTTATAGTTATTTTCCTTTGTAATAGGAGTTTAATCTACGTTTACGCTTAGGTTGTTATTTAGTTTTTGTGTTTAATAATTCAGCATGTTCATTGTATGATATTGTATGTTTACCGTAATGAAAATTTACTTTCGAAGCATGTATATATATGTATGTTGAGTAGACTTGGTTAAAATTGCACAAATCCATTCATTACAATTGACATAAGTAAGGGACCATTCCGAACCCAACGGTTTGAGGTCTTCCCTTGCGAGGGGTGAGTGCGGCCTTAAATCTTTTTCCCGGTTCACACCGGGTGGTGACTCTATTTTATTCTCCGGTTTAGTCCCCCGTGGGCTACTCCGTACTCCCAACCGGGCCGCGAGCCTGGAACAGCATGCGTCGCCCAGTTTCTGTGTCCTACAACTAGTATTACACTTGTGCGTGTTATAGAAGCGTAACGACATAGTTCTCATATATTTGGGTATTGGATACTCATGGAAGTGTAATAAGAGGTTCTGTTTACTGATGGTACAGAAACAACTTTGCTTTGGATAGACCCATCGGAATCCCATTGGTAGTATGACTATGTGTCTATGGGAATCCGAATCAGGGTAGGTGTATTTGGTCTTAACCTGAGACTTGCATCGCTAATACTTGCGACAATCAATATACTTTGGTTTTGGTCGTCAAGGGCTTTAACATGTTTTGTGTACGCCTTTTCTGGGTATACTGAGAATCGTAATGTATTGGGTGTGATGTCAAGAAGGAAGTATCACTTCAGTCATATGGAGATGATGATCACACATGGATACAAAATGATACTCTAAGTGCTATAGCCATCGGGAAAGTATGACTAGGTCATGACTTTCCGATAATAAATAGACTAGTTGCCAGTGATTCGATATATGCTTCGTACATGGCAGACACAACTCCAGCCCCATGCCTAGCATGTGACGTCTGATATTGGATCGTAATAAGCAATACTACGTATACTACGCCTGACAAAGATCATGTATTCAGTAGAAGAATATTTCTGGAGAATTGGGTAGGCACGGTGCTTTGCTAGAAGCCAACCATGTCTTGTAAATCGGTAAAGACATGGTACTGGGTACGCACGTATTAGGATAGTCCGATAACCGTACTTCCTGCCAACATATCCAGGGATCTCTTGGGTCGCATCCCAAAGATTCACCGATGATGTTTGACTCGAACAATATTAATCTGAGATTAATTAAGAGAGAGAATATTAATCTGTGATTAATAGAGAGAAAATTAATCTAGAATTAATTATAAAGAGAGAAAAATTAAAATGTGATTAATTATGGCAAGAATTAATCTCGGATTAATTATCAGAGAAAGAATTAATCTGAGATTAATTACATCGAGAATTTATCTGGGATTAAATTCGTCGATAGGAGAGAACGCGATTAATTTTGAATTAATCGGTAAAATAAATTTAATAGTTAAATTAGATTTTACTATTTAATTTATTTAATTGGGCTAAATAATATATTAGATATATTAATTGAAATTGGATTTCAAATGGAAATTAAATTGGATTTTAATTTGAGCGAACAAATTAATTTGGAATTAATTCGCGAGGCGATTTTCGTAATAATTTTACTGGGTATTATTATTTTATTAATTAGATTTAATTGTGCAGCGACGGAAAATTCGTTTAATCGGATTAAACAAATCTGAGCCCGAAGTGTGTGTTGAGCAAGCCCAATTGAATTTTGAATTTAAAGTGGTGTCCATTTCACTTACATCATTAGTCATCTTTGGTAATAGTTATGAGTGATGAGTTTTGGTGAATCTTGTGAAACACTCAACACATTTAATTTTGAAAATTAATCTATATCTCTCTCCAAGCTTTTGGCCGATTGGCCTTTAGTGCATTTTGGCCGAATGGTTATTAAATGCATTAGGCCGAATGGCCACAAAATTGAAAAGGTTGAATTGGCCGAAATGAACAAAGGCCATTTTGACTTTTTAACTCTAAAAAATGGCCTCTGAATAAAAGAAAAAAAATGCATTTGGCTTTGACGTTTTGAAACTGGCCGAATTGGCTTCTTAAAAAAAAAAAAGACAAAATCAAATGGTTTTTTTTTTAATAAAGAGTAAAAAAAAAAAAAAAATGAAGGTGATAGAGAAACTCTCCGACCTGCGCAATTTTGGCAAAAAGGAAAGTGGCCTCTGAATTTAAGAATTGGCCTCTGTTTCTTTTTTGTCTTTTGAAGACTTCCGAGAGGCACTTCCTCAGCAAATGGCTGATTGTTTCCCTCTCTGTCGGGCAAATTTGCTTCTCCTTGGGAGATAAAATTTATTCCATTTGTTCTTACTAGCACATATGGGAGTCAAATGAAGGTGATAGAGATACTCACCCATGAGCTTTGAAGCTTCTACATTCATGGAAGTTTTGAAAGTTAAAGCCGATCAATGTAAGTTTATTCCGCAAACTTCTTGATTTATTCACACAATAATCACACTTAGAGATCCCGTGACATGTCTAAGACAATAACATTTAATAACTCGGATCTCAGACGTTTTTTTTTTTGCACACTTTTTTATACTCCATTGCCATTTATAGATGCTTCCTCCAATTAACCAGAGCATGGAAAATTACAAACATTTCAATTACAGCTCATGTCTGTATGTTATCATGCTTGTTGATAATACCTGCCAACTGAGCATATGAATATTCATTTTAGTCAGTTTTATGGAGAATTCACAAACTAAATAATTCAAAAGGAAATAAACAAAAATTAATTTGTTTCGAAAATAGGTTTGAGAAACGTATCAAGAGTGGAAACCTCCTTACACACAGCTATTTCACCAATTCACCTGATTAATCAAGTTAAAAACAAAACACTAGATATATATATATTTTTTATTTTTGAAAAATTTTTCAAAATTGTTTTTTTGTATTTTTCAAAAAAATTTAAGACTAAAAATTACACAATAAAAATAAGATATTATTAACTATTTGTAGGACACAGAAATGGATGACGCTGTTCCGGGCTCGCGGCCCGGTTGGGAGTACGTAGTAGCCCACGGGGGACTAAACCGGAGAATAAAATGGAGTCGCCACCCGGTGTGAACCGGGAAGATTATTTAAGGCCGCACTCACCCCTCGCAAGGGTAGACCTCAAACCGTTGGGTTCAGAATGGTCCATTACTTATGTCAATTGTAATGAATGGATTTGTGCAATTTTAACCAAGTTACTCAACATACATTTGCAACATGGAATCTAAATTCTATAAGGCCTTGTTAGGAAACATAATCCCTAATATATTTACATGTTTGTCCTCTTAGGATCTAACCATACATGTATTACTAGTCCTAGATTTATTTACATGCTAATTGAAATAAATCTATACTAACCACAACACAATTGCATACCTTTTATGCTTGTAGAGACCTCTTAATCAAACTTATTGATTGCTTAACTCAATAAGCAAATGGTCTTATTTATAGGAGGGAAATCAAGTCACTATGCATTGATTACTATTAATCAATTATTAGGATGCATAATGACATTTTCTAACCCTTACAAAAATGTTAACATCATGGGTGCACCATATGTTCCCCATTTAACATTTCACTAATTGTTGTTACTTAACAACCTCTTGTTGTTACTTAATTATTTGATTAACAACTCTTGTTGTTTACTTATTATTTGATATTACTAATTGTTGTTATTCAACAACACCAAATAATTAACTTATAATTTCCAACATGAAATTATTACTAATTGTTGTTATTTAACAACATCAAATAATTTGCTTAATAATTTCCAATTAACAACAATTAACATTATCCAACATCTCCCACTCACACATGATGGGATCAACATTTTTATTATCTCTACAAGAATAATTCATAGTTTGCAATTGTGCCGTGCGACCAGCATACTTCGAGAGCTCACTTGCTATACATCTGTTAGGAATATATAGCCGCTCGAAAAATGGATAGAACCATAATGGATTATGTATGCAGTATCCTCGATCATTTATCACATTAAATCTCTCTCGATCTCTTTTCGAATGTAATATTTATTTTGTATTCACAATCATGTTTGATCACATAGAATAACATAATTGGTCGACCAGTGAATACAAGCTAATGTGATATTACTCATATAATGATCTTTCTCATTTCTCGAATCTCTCAACTTTGATTCAATTCGCTTTTCCAGAGATGTTCTTTCAGAACGAATCTCTCATGATCTTTCAGCAACACTCCAAGATAGCGATCATCAAATCTAAGTTTTAAGAAGCAGACAAGAGTCTAAAGGGTACAATGTGAGATTGAAATAATCTCAAGGGTCTCACACAATATCAAGACTGAGATCTCTACTTGTATTACCCTCAATAGTCACAAATGTACACATGGTATGAAAACATGTGCTACGGTATTCTCTCCTTTCCCATGGAGCGCATGTCTCATAAAATACCGTACATATTATAGTTCAGACAAACACAATGTCTAACTCATAACTGACATTAAGACAAGTAAGGTGAAACGAACTTATTCACCTTAGGTCATATCACAGAGAAAGTGACCCCATAACGACATTACTTAATTTTCAAGCTTGAGCTCTCTAAATTATCACTCAGATAATTAGCTTAAAAATTTGTCTCATCTCCCATTAACACAAAGTAATGGAGGCGATTGCCCGTGTGAGAGGGCCAATCAATTCACTGTGTCCGACATACTTCTCATACTAACAAATAGTATATTTGTTTAAAAATGTATCAACATAATAACATGTAAGCATTGAACACAAATATCAATGAGTATTAACATTAGTAAACATTATTTGGGAAAAATACATATCATAATATGTAAGCACATTAACATCTACGCAATCCCTGAGTTTTTACATGTCTAACAAAGACATCTCTAGGAACAGGCTGGTCAATGGATCTGCTACCATTTCTTGCGTAGAAATGTACTTCATGTTTACCTCTTCTCGTGCAACTATGTCTTTCACAAAGTTATATTTGGTATCTATATGTTTCGTTTTACAATGGAATTTTGGGTCTTTTGTGTAGGCTATCGCTGCTTCATATCACAGTTAACTAATACTGGACCAGAAGCTTCATTTGACATACCCAAATGATCCAAGAACCTTTTCAACCACACAGACTCTTGTACTGCTGATGAAAAGGCCACAAATTCAGCCTCCATTGTGGATAAGGCTATACAAGATTGTTTCTTACTGCTCCATGAAATGACACCATTGTTTAGCAAGAAAACAAAACCAGAGGTGGATTTTCTTTCATCTAAATCTCCTCCCCAGTCAGCATCAGTATAGCCTCTCAATTGCAGATCATTTCCTTGATAACACAATGAATAATCAGCTGTCTCTCTCAGATACCTAAATATTCTTTTAACTGCTTTCCAATGTGCTAGTCCTGGATTGGATTGGTATCTACTTACCATTCCAACAGCGAAACAGATATCAGGTCTTGTACACAACATTGCGTACATTAAACTTCCAACTGCATTTGCATAAGGAACTTTCTTCATTTGTTCCTTTCCTGTGGAGTTTCAGGACACAATCTACGACTCAAAGCTTCAGTTTTCGTGATAGGAGTATCAATGGGTTTGCAAGCTTGCATTTGGAAGCGTTCAAGAATTTTCTTTATATATGACTCATGTGAAAGAGATAGTAATTCTTTGAACGATTTCTTGAGATCTTAACCCCAAGAATATATGCAGCTTCACCCATATCTTTCATCTCGAAAAGTTAGATGATAACCATTCTTTAATGTGTTTTACAAACTCCTTATCATTTCCGGCTATAAGTATATCATCCACGTACAAAGATAAGATAATGAACTTATTTTATCTCTCTTGGTGTACACACAATGATCCTCATCTATCATTGTGAAATCATTCGAAATGATTGTATTGTGGAATTGTATATACCATTGTCTATACGATTGCTTGAGACCATATATAGACTTTAAAAGTCTACATACTTTCTCCTTTTCATTTTCTTTTATGAAACCTACTGGTTGTTCCATGTAGATTTCTTCATCAAGTTCTCCATTGAGAAAAGCAGTCTTTACATCCATTTGATGTAATTCTAGATCCATACTTGCTACTATAGCCAGAATCAAGCGAATTGAGGTAAACCTTACAACAGGTGAAATAGTCTCTTATAGTCAATTCCTTCCTGTTGCGTATACCAATTTTCACCCTGTGCCACCCAAGAAAATTTTCATTTTTTTACTGTTTTTAAACGCTTTATTTGTTCTAAGAAGTCTTTTATCCTTTTCATTTATAGTTAATGTCCTTTGAAATTCACCATCCCAAACTTGGTTAGACCTCATTGACTCCATCTCTTCTTCCATTGCTTTCATCCTTTTTCCTTAGCAGGACACTGAAGAGCCTCTCTTATGTTTCTAGGTTCTTCATCATCTTGAGGTAGAATTATAAAGGTTTCTCCTTCGATATCGAAACGACATCGAGGAATGCCTATACGATTACTACGTCACAATTGGGATTCTAGTGGTGGAACTGATTCCTCACTTTCGATATTATTCCCATTTAGATCGTGCACATTGCTCCCACTAGGATTAGTACATCACTCCCACTCGGATCACGTAAATGAGACTCGTGTGAAACTAATTCATCATTTTGAGATTTCATGTGAAACAGATTCATCATGTTTTCTCAAATTTCTCTCATACTCCCACTTGAATTAGGTAAACCCGTGTGTTCACCAATCATGTGATCCATGTGATCTTGAGTTTCATATAGAGATAAATCTTGACCTATCTCTCCCTGCTTAGGAAAATCATTTTCTAAAAATGTGATATCTCGTGATTCAAATTCTGTCACGCCTCCACTTTCATGTTCACCTATGCAAACATATCCTTTTGATTGTTCAGAATATCTTATGAAGATACTTTTTTTTTCCTCTTGGGCCTAACTTTCCATGTTCGTGATAACGCACATGAACATAAGCCGCACAACCCCAAGGTTTTAGAAAGTGAATATCTGGTTTACGACCTGTCCATAACTCATATGGTGTGGTTGACACAGATTTAGATGGCACTCAGTTAAGTACATATGTGGCAGTTAATAATGCATCACCCCAATAGGTTATAGGCAAATTTGCTTGTGCAATCATAGACCTAACCATCTCAAGAAGAGTTCTATTTCTTCTTTCCGCAACACCATTTGTTGAGGAGTAGCAGGAGTAGTCAACTGACGACTAATTCCTTTTTCATCACATAATTCTCTGAACTGATCAGATAAGTACTCACGACCACGGTCATTGCGTAGTGCTTTAATTTTCTTGTCCAATTGATTTTCTGTCAAATTCATAAATTCTTGAAACATTCTAATGCTTCGGATTTATTAGCAATCAAATAGACATAACCAAAGCGTGTATAATCATCTATAAATGTGATGAAATAAGATGCTCCATGCCTTGCCCTGACATTCATTGGACCACAGATATCTGAATGAATTAATTGTAATGGAAATTCTGCTCTAGTCCCTTTTCCAAATGGTTTTCTCGTAGTTTTTCCTGCCAAGCAATATTCACAGGTTGACAATTCACCTTCTCAATATTTCCCAGAAAGCATTCTTTGGCTAATCTGTTCATTCTTTGCTGGCCAATGTGGCCAAGTCTAGCATGCCACACAGTTACATCACTATCATCACTGACAGATGAAGTAACAAATGAAAAACCGAAATTGTGATTAAAACGTTCAACATTTAATACAATAAAACCATCAAGAAAATAACCAGAACCATAGTGTATTGTACCTAAGTACAAATCAACACCAATTTATGGAAGTTCAAATTGAAACCTAAATTAACCAAAACCAACACAGAAACTAAATTCCGACGAATTTGTGGAGCAAACAATACATCATGTAGTAGTAAATTTTTTCCACCATGCATGACTAACTTGCATGTTCCTATGCCTTTGACTTCAACCCGTGAGTTGTTGCCAACATATATCCACTTCACCTCGGGTGAAATTCGTCGAAATTCCACGAAGGCATCTCTATCCTTCGCTACATGGTCTGTGGCTCATGAGCCTACAGTCCACAAAGGATTAGATTCAGTTAGAAAGATTGAACTTGAACACATATTTCATTTAAATATGCACGAAAGGTATTCACCTTTTTAGGCTCAGTGCAGTCACGAGCAAAATGACATTTCTTACCACAGTTAAAACATTTAACCTTTGCCATGTTTTTCTTTTTGGTAGGACGTTTTCCTTTCCCATGTTGATTGGTTTTCTGTTTCTCTTCTGGCTTGGAAGAATTTTGTTCTTTTCCGAACTGGAACCCACCACCATGAAATTTTCTTTTCTTCTTGAAACCCCCTGGTTTGCTAGTTTCTGTCATATACACTTCAGCATTTGACTTAGCAGCCGCAAGGCGGTCGCTTTCTAATTCAAGGTGACGTTTGGCATCATCAAAGGTTTTGATGCTCTCATTGTGGGTCAAATGCATTTTCATATGCTCCCAGCTATTTGGAAGAGAACGAATGACCGCTTGGACTTTCTGTTCATCTGTAAGAACATGTCCAGCATCTGCCAGTTCAGTAATCATGTTTGACATTTGCCTCAAGTGTTTTGACATAGTGAACTCAGGACGTTTCTTGTATGTGTCAAACTTGATTGTCAGTGACCTGAGTTTGGTTATTGAGGTACTACCAAACTTCAGCTAGTGTGGACCACATGTCCTTAGCCATGTCATATTTCCTGAACTCTTTCATTAGGTCATTATCCATACTGCTCAGCAACGTAATGCGGGCAATGGAATTCTTTTTCTTCCAGGCCTCATAAGCCTCTCGGTCTCGCCTGTGTTGGGCCGTAGTGCCCTGTTCAGGTTCTTCCATGCTTATTTTCAAAGTTTCAATAACCTTTTGTTCTTCTAGCACAATTGGATTTTCATGCTCCAAATTTCATAATTATCGCCATTCAGTTTCTCACCCTTGTTGAGTTCAGCAATAATGTTCTTTGTTGCGGAAGCCATATTAAAAAACACAAAGTTCTACAGACATTCATGCACAATTGTTAATACTTTAACTTATTTTATCATGAAATAAATTATGTTTAATAAGATTTTTCAATGGGGTTAGAGTCAAAAGGCCACTAAGTGGCCAATCATCATCCAATTACCCAATGTAAAAATATTATCAACATAATCAATCATGTAAAATCATTTCCCAAAAATTACATAAATTCTTAGAACATCTTAATCATGCGACTATTGTACATGACAATCATTGATTTAATTACATAAATTAAATTCAACAGAAACATTCATACATATAATACAATATTTACATGCCGTAAAATAACACACAGAAACAACATGAAAGAAATTAATATTTTACAATAATAATTTTCCCAGTTGTAGAGTCCCAACTCATATATATTTTTGGATACGAATCCTCAAACTCTTTGGGTAACTCGTAATTGATCTGGACAGCCATGGAAAACCTATAGCAAATTTAGGATCCTTACAACGTTTCAGGGACATCGAAGGAAAAATAGTATTATTTGCCTTATGTCGTATATACTGAACCGCTAACCTCTCAATGGCTTTATTATAAGGAACATGTTTTTCCTCACGTTTTACTAATATCCAAATACGAGTAAGTTGTTTTTTGCCATATCTTGGGGAGAGTGTGTTCTCAATAATCTGAATCTATTCGGCTGTCCTATCCAATTACCTGCCCAGATAGACTCCTGTAACATGTTATTGAAAGTGATGATATGGCGAAATCATATCATCGCTTTCACTCATTTGATATTTATCCATTTCCATCAACATGTCTGATATCATCTCCTGGTCTGTGGGTGTCGTAATCACTTTTGCAATTCTTCGAATAATCGCCATGATTTTTCTGCAACAAATACAAGAAAACATCAATACAATGAAACACAAAGTTACATTCAGTAAAATAAACATCACAAAGATATTCATTTTCATAAACACAAAGTTTATATGATAAAACAAATTTATCATGGCCGATTAGTACAATATGCAAAAGGAATAGAAATTTAATCATGACAGATCGGAATTACCAAAGCAAACCGATACATACATGACCAACACGGGCCAACTCAGATGACCATGTGCCATCCACGCGCCACATGAGTGTCACACGCGCCGGCTAAGGGCTCCCACTCGCCCTCACGCGCCGGCCAGCCTCGGCCAAGTCACACGTGCAGACGACATGTCGTCCGCTTGTTCGGTGGCCGTAAGACAAGTCGTTTCTATGTTAAAGAAGCAGACGACTTGTCATCTATCTTCTATTCGTATGACATGTCGGTTGAGCTCATTATTCACGTACGACTTGTCGTACACTTATTCGGACGACTTGTCGTCCTATTTCCTAAATACCGGATGACATGTAGTACAGATATTCTGGGAGTGTTTTTCTGGGTAAAAACAGATTCAACTAGCCAACTTCTAGGGTCCATATCTTTCTCAATTTTAATCCAAATTAAGCAAATGATATACCAAATTGAAGATCTCATGACGTAGTTTTCAAAACATATTTGAACATGCGATTATCAATTTTTTACAGAGAGTTATTACGGCCCAAAGTTGGAAGAAAATCATTTTTGTAAAAACAAAAAACAGAAGCATTTTCTTAATTATTCATACATGTTCATGCAATTTTTGTTTAATCCAACTAGAATACATGCATTTAAGCTACTGATACCAATGTTAGGAAACATAATCCCTAATATATTTACATGTTTGTCCTCTTAGGATCTAACCATACATGTATTACTAGTCCTAGATTTATTTACATGCTAATTGAAATAAATCTATACTAACCACAACACAATTGCATACCTTTTATGCTTGTAGAGACCTCTTAATCAAACTTAATTAATTGCTTAACTCAATAAGCAAATGGTCTTATTTATATGAGGGAAATCAAGTCACTATGCATTGATTACTATTAATCAAATTTTAGGATGCATAATGACATTTTCTAACCCTTACAAAAATGTTAACATCATGGGTGCACCATATGTTCCCCATTTAACATTTCACTAATTGTTGTTACTTAACAACCCTTGTTGTTACTTAATTATTTGATTAACAACTCTTGTTGTTACTTAATTATTTGATATTACTAATTGTTGTTATTCAACAACACCAAATAATTAACTTAATAATTTCCAACATGAAATTATTACTAATTGTTGTTATTTAACAACATCAAATAATTTGCTTAATAATTTCCAATTAACAACAATTAACATTATCCAACATCTCCCACTCACACATGATGGGATCAACATTTTTTATTATCTCTACAAGAATAATTCATACTTTGCAATTGTGTCGTGCGACCAGCATACTTCGAGAGCTCACTTGCTATACATCTGTTAGGAATATATAGCCGCTCGAAAAATGGATAGAACCATAGTGGATTATGTATGCAGTATCCTCGATCATTTATCACATTAAATCTCTCTCGATCTCTTTTCGAATGTAATATTTATTTTGTATTCACAATCATGTTTGATCACATAGAATAACATAATTGGTCGACCAGTGAATACAAGCTAATGTGATATTTTGCATATAAGTCCCGATGATGTATATCAATGCAGTCAACCCAAAAGCACATGCTTCATACTCGTGTAGGCACTGTATTTTTGCATATAAGTCCCGATGATGAGTCTCGTATGGAGACACTACCTCTTTAGTTATGAAAGTCGCGGAAATCGGACGTCGAAAGGAAAGGGTCAAGAATTGACACATTGTTGGATTTAAGTCGCTGGAGTAGCTTCGGGTTTCACTTGTTGGACCTCCGTTTCAAAGCACAAAACTAACCCAAGCCCATTAAATCACATCCAAATTAAATAATTAAAAATTTAAAACACATGTCACAAATTAAATTAAACTTAAATTAAATTAAATTAAATCACATTCACAAATTAAATCACCTTCCTAAATTAAATTAAATTAAATTAAATCACATTCACAAATTAAATCACCTTCCTAAATTAAATTAAATCTCTTTCCTAAAATACATAAATCACTTCCCCAAATTAAAAGATTTCCTTATCACATACTAAATTAAAAGATATCCCCCAATTAATACACAAATCCTATTCCTTCCCCAACAAGGTAAACCCCATCCCTTGGCCTATAAAAAGAACCCTTAACCATATATTCAACCCTGGCTCATTCTCACAAAAAACACACAGAAATAATAACCCTAAACCTCCCCCTGTAATCTAAATACGCATCAACCCTCACGTTGCCGAGGGTCTCCCCCTCTCGCATGTCTCACTCTCCACGCCTACCTCTCACTTGAGGACCTTCACAAATGGCACACGTAACCACAAGCCATTGACCTGATCACCCCTTCAACAGCCACCTGTCCTTACTACTCGCCAAATAACTCACGCAGTTTGCCTTGACCTCACACGTTAATTGCCCCTGCACCTAGCCTTCACGCGAGCAGCCTTCTTGACCAATTCAGCGCAACCCACGCCTCAACTCACCTAACGCCTCATCTCGCCACCAGCCACGTTCACAAGCATGTTGGATAATATGACCCATAGCGTCACTATTTGTACAGATCACGGTGTTGTTGTACAAATTAACTATGTGACAAGGAAATTGCACTCTCATCATTTGTGATTAGATCACCATAGATATATATAAATGAAGAGAGGTCCATATGATTAGTTCCTGGATTGAGATGATATGAGACAGTATCAGTCCACGAAGGATTAATCATTAAATATCCATAGCCAGAGTATTATCGAGACAGGACATCGATAATGCGGAATAGGCTAGTATTGCATTTGTGTGCGTTGTGAGGGTACAACGGCATAGTTCTCATATATATAAGTATTTGATACTTATGCAAGTGCGATAGGAGGTTGTGTTTCACCGATGGTACGGGAAACAGCTTCGCTCTGGATAGACCCCTCGGAATCCCATTGGTATTTTGACTATGTGTCTATGGGAGGCCGAAATCAAGGTAGGTGTGTATAGTCTTAACCTGAGACTTGCATCGCTAATACTTGCGATAATCGGTAGACTTTAGTCTTGGTGGTACAGGGCTTTAACCGGTTCTGCGTACGCTGCTTCTGGGTTTATCAGAGAGTAGTAGTGTATTGGGTGTGATGTCGAGACGGAAGTATCACTTCAGTCATAGTGGAGATGATGTCACGCAGGATACGGTATTAGTGCTCTTAAGTGCTGGCCGGCCATCGGGATATTATGACAAGGTCATATATATCCGATTATAGAGACTAGTTACCAGACATCCGACATGTGCTTCGGACAGGGCAGACACTTATCCAGCCCCAGCCCTAGCACGTGACTATCCGATACTGGGCCGATATACACAATACTATGGTATACTACGCTTGATATAGATCTATATATTCCTGTAAGAATATTTTTGGAGAATTGGGTAGGCATGGCGCTTTGCTAGAAGCCAACCTTGTCTTGTAAATCGGTATAAACGTAGTACGAGGTACTTACGTGTTCGGATAGTCCGACAACCGTATTTACTGCCAACATATCCGGAGATCTCATGGGTCGCTTCCTGAAGATTCACCGATGATGTATAACTTGCACTATAATTAATCTGGGATTAATTAGTAGAGAGAGAAGATTAATTAGAAGAGAGAGAAAATTAATCTGGGATTAATTACGGAGATATTTTATCTCGGATAAAATATCGTTAAAGAGAGAGAACGATTAATTTGGAATTAATCGGTAAAATTAATATATTCGATATATTAATCGAAATTAGATTTCGACGCGGAATTGAAATTGGATTTTAATTCGGGCGAACGAATTAATTTAGAATTAATTCGTTAGCGACGTGAATAGTGATTTCGCTAGGCGTAATCATTTAATTACGACGCGACGGAAAATTCGTTAATTTGGAATTAGCAAACCCGAGCCCGAGAGTGATTGCGAGCGCATTCGCATTTCGAATTCGAGCGCGGCACGCAAGTCACATCAAGCGTCAAATCGTTAGTCACATCATGCGTCAAATCAATTGTCACTTTGAGTGATGTGACTTGACAACATGTCACTTTATTAAAGTGATGTGATGTGACTTAAAGTTAAATGTAGAAGTGATATCTTTTACTTTTTGACTTTAGATATATATGAAAAATGATTTATATATATTTGTTTTTGTTTTTGGAAAAATAAAAACACAAAATATATAAACTAAAAATGATTTTTCTCTCACCCTCTCACTATTCACGATCTCTCATCTCCCTCTCTTTTCTCTCTTCTTTCCTCACGGCTTCACTGCCGATTGCTTCTTTATTTTTCTGGTTTCACCGAATTTGTGAGAAGCAAAGGAAGAAGAGTAGTGCTAGCACACACCTAGGGTTATACATAGGTGATAGGGAAACGAATTTATGAGCATGGAAAAGCTTGAAGCTTGGAGCTTCAATGGTGACATCCATGGCCGATTATTGGAGCCTCAAAACAGCCCCCAACGAGCAGCTCACTACACTTGGAAGCCAAAACCGAGCATGATGAAGCAACAAAAACGCATCTTGTTCTTCCTAGCATCAAACCCATCAATGTGAGTTATTCCGCACCTCCTTTGATGTGTTTTCACTCGTTTTTATGCATGTTTGTGATCCTTGGACTTGATTTGAACTCTACAATGGTATCTTGAGCTATTGGTTGCATAAAACGAATTAGGGTTCTTGAGCAAATTTGGGGCTTTTTGATTTAAGCATGAGTCTGACAAATTGATTGTTTAAGAATGTTTGTATATGATCTAATTAGAGTTATATGTAATCAATTTGAAGAAAAATTAATTGGATTGATTTTCCCCAATTTGCTTAATGTTGGCCAAAACTTTAATTTGGGTAAACTCAATTTGAGCATCAAATGATTAAATTGTTTAGTATAGTATGCTTGTATGAGGTTGAATTGATGTTGTGCATAATCAATTTCATGAAATTTGGTTGGATCCATTTTTCCCCAAATTTTGGGCATGACTAATTTGGGTAAACTCAATTTGAGCATCAAATGATTAAAATGTTTAGTATAGTATGCTTGTATGATGTTGAATTGATGTTGTGCATAATCAATTTCATGAAATTTGGTTAGATCCATTTTCCCCAAATTTTGGGCATGACAAATTTGGGTAAACTTGATTTTGAGCATGTTTAATGAAATTGGATTATTTATAATGCTTGAATGTTGTTTAATTGATGATTGATTAGATCAATTTGATGAAAAGTGTTTGGAACAATTTTTCCCCAATTTGCTTGTGATGGCCGAATTTGGCAAGTGCCCTATGTCTTCGATTTTTGTTTTTTGTTCATTGGATGACTTAGAAATCATTTAGGGATGTTGAATTTATGTTTGATTGGGTTCAATTGGATTGAATTTGATTTGGGCATAATTTCCCTCTTTGGCCGAGACATTAATAGCATGTAATGGGTTTGATTTTTCAATTTGTGTGTTGGACATATAATAATGAATTGAGTATGATTAATTGGACTAATATTGTGTTTTGGTTGAATGTTGAGTTAGTTGATTATCATTAATGCACTTTAGGTAATTTAATTGGAAATTTGGAATTTTTGGAATTAAATTATTGGGCTTAAAATTGGATTTGGGCCTCTTTAAGTTGTTATTGGGTTTATTGGACTTTGTTGTACAAAGTTGGTTTAGGCCAAAATTGGTTGGATCCAATTAGGCCAAAACCGCTTCCAAAAGGCCAAAATGCGACTAATTAACCTTTAAAGTTTAATTGGGCCTAATGGGCCAAAATTAATTTAAAGGCTTATGGGGTAACTCCCGGATTGGACTTTGGTTGCGGGTTTGACCCGAGTTGACCAAAAGTCCACGCCTCAAGAAATTAATTAAAAGCCCATTAGACTTTAATTAAATTAATATTGGATATTAATCGGGCTTTGAGACCCGTAACGATTAAATTTGGAATTTAAGTCGTAAAGTTTATTTTATAAAGTGTAATATTTAATTTGGAATTAAATAATGAATTAGAATTAAATGCGTATTAAATTGGATTTAATTATGTAATTAATTTAATTCGTAGAAATCGTACTTTTAGTACTTGTTCGCAAAATGAGTTTGACTCGAACAAAATCAAATCTTTGTTTGAACATTGGATGATCACTAATTATCAAGATTAATTAATTTGATTGATTGATTGATAACATGCTTGTATGAATACATGGTTGTGATGTTTGAATAATGTATATCGGATGGATATTAGAAGGTTTGGGCAATTTTAGAAATTGTTGTAATAAATTTGATTTATTAATTGGACCTGCGTGTCCAGCCTTATCTCCATTTATTTGTATTCTCTTCTCACCTATTCCCCTCAATGTAAATGAGGTTTCTTTAGAAGTGTAGTGTAACGGGTAGAAGAATATTAGTGCTAGCGGGAGAGAGAAAGTGAGAGATTTGATCTAGGATCAATGTAAATTATCCATCCGCATATCATTATTATTTTTATTTCATACTCGCTATTATGTATTTAGAATGCATGCTTAAGGGTGTATGATGATGAGACCTTAACAAAGATAATTAAATTGGTATCCAATTTGCACGCGAAAAGCCCTCATAAAATATCATGCGTCTTTTCCTTCCATTGAGTGATTCTTGCTCAAGATCCTAGATTGGCATGGGTTGTTGGCCAAAGTCAAGCCCTTGTCCGTCGAAGATATGTTTGAATCACGAAGCTTTGTTCCATATCGGTGTCGTGTCCAAGTTGTGGTTTGTTGGCCAAAGTCAAGACCACTTCTTGTCCATTGACATTGATTACGAAGCTTCCATGTCAATGGGTCCGCGCTTGACTGGGATCACTAGGTTTGTTGTGCCAAAGCCAAGGCCTAGTTGATTCAGAGGAAAAAGGTTAGGGTATACATTCGATGTATAGGCATATATAAGATATATGTTTGGGACTTGGATGTCCACCTACTGGATCTAGGAGTTGGATGAGATCCAATTGATCTTCGAGATCTACCTAGTTAATTATCATACAATTTGTTGGCCAAGTCAAGATTGTGTGATATTTAACGGGATCCTAGCCCACTAGGAAACACGATTTCCCGAGTACTCGACAGAGGGTTAGAGGCTCGACGAAAAATAGTGGGAGGCAAGAATTGAATTTGCAATACTCGTTCAATTACTCGCCATACGCGCTCATTCAAATTATTTTGTCATAAGATTAAATGTTAGTTAGACTAATATTTAAATTGTTGTTTTAATAAACAGTTGGACTGTATTATACTTGATTATATATAATTGGATTATATTAATCATATATTTGAATTAATTAATTTCAGTTTACAGTTGATTTTATAATTGGATTATAGTAATCAATGTAATTGAGGTTAATTAATTTGGATTATATTTGATTATATAGTTTGACTATTATAATCATTATAATATATATAGTACCACTAATCGTTGATTAATAGTTGGACTATTGTAATCAAGATAAAATTGAAAAGTTGGATATTTAAAATATTTAATATAATCTGGGATTAAAATATTTTAAATGATTTAATTTTCAAATTGGGAATAAATAATAGGTTACTTTATTTGATAAAATAATTTATTATACATTAAGCCCAAAATTAAGCAAAATAAGTAGAGCGTAAAATCTTTGGAAGATTTATGTGATGATGACTTTAATGCTTAATATAATATACTTGTCATAAATCTATTTTTAGATTTAAGAAGTATTAAAATTACAATTTATAATTCTTGGAGAATTCATTGACTATTCTAGAGAAGAGAAAGTCAAAGTTTGCAATTGGGCATGTAGCACGAGGTGCAAATCGTTTCGATATTCTAAAAACCCAAGGCTTGGCCTATGGTTTCTGAAATATTGAAAAGGATAATTGACATATCCCAAAGTGACTACCATTTGGATATGGCAGTCACGAAGGAATTAAAGAAAGGGCAAGGCTCTTACTTTGAAAATGTTTGTCTTAGTTATGTTCACAGCTAGTATTGAAATTAGATTTTAAATACTTAGTGTGATACATAAAATATATGTATTGATGTTCAGAATCTGCTTTGAGCAGGATACTGACTTCAAGCTGAGATTGCTCTACGAATCGGAAACGGGACGAAAGTCGCTGTTTCAACCGTAGATACCTAAGTTTAGGAACTACCCTTCGGGTGTGTACTTAAATTAGGAACTGTTATAATGTAACTAGTTTGACTAGAGACATTATCTCTATATCAGTGTTTAATCCATTGTGGATAAACCTTTATATTCTAGAATACTAAGTGTTTCATTATATAAAGATGATACTGAGATAAACACATTTAGATGTGAATAACAGAATTTATATTTTGAATATAATTAAAATCTCAAACATATAAAATGACAAGTAAATAGCTCAAATTGATTTGATCAATAGAGACTTATTTGTGGCATTGTTGTCTGGGACACAATTATACAAGACTCGTATATCCGCACTTTTGAAGAGCGGGTACTAGGACTGATTTGACTATTCAAATAAAGTCTACGAATCTAGTTTGTTAGGTAAAGTACCTAAAATACTATTTACTTGGTAATAGTGTAAGTGCCACCGATCTGTTAGCCCTATTCATGGTGAAGTTAGTGGGCCCATATCTAGCTAGGCTAGATGTAAACATGAATATTTCGTGACCTTAACGGATGTGGCATCACGTTATGGTTATGTGTTTCTTTTGAAGAACACAAATCATAAACTTTTAGAGTTTCGACACGAAATAGACAAACAGATCGGCTATAGTATTATACCGTCACGGTAAGACCGTAATGGAAAATACTTAAGCAATAAGTTTCTTATATTCTTGAAAGAGTATGGTATTATTTCAAATGAGGACTCCTCCCGAACACGTCAAAGTGACGATGTTTCCGAACGGATTAACCGAATCATGTTAGACATGATAAGGCTAATCATGAGTCGCTCTGAGCTGCCGTTTCCTTCAACGGATAAGTTTTAACAGTGCAATAACTTATTTAGAATAAGGTTCCATAATAATCTGTTTGACAGATTACATATTAGATATGAACGGGAAAGAAACCAGGTTTCTCATTCCTGATGATTTGGGTATGCCAGGCATAATGTTTGGATGATACCAAACTAAGGACCCAATTGGATAAGTGCCAATATAGGTTATCCTAAGGGAAACCATAAGTATAGTACTTATAAATCTCACATGAGAACAATGTGATTGTTGCTCACCATGCGGTTTTTCCTGAGAGAAGAACCGATATGCAGTGGTCAGTGGGAGGATAGTGATACTCGATGAAAATTGGAGTAATACTGTTCAAGGCACGAAGTCCTTAATGGAACACAAATAGTTCATATATGATGAATCTATACCATTAATCTTCGAGTACACAAGAACCGCGTAGATCAGAGAGAGTCAGAAAACAACCTGGGGTATGAGTTTCTGATCTCACCTCATAAAGATGTTAATCTTTTAAGGTACGCCAACTGATTACGTATGAGGTAGTGATACAAGGTATCGAATTCCTATTATGACAAAGTGTCATGAGTCCGAAATGGATTCCATGTATATCAACAAGTTTGGATACTAGTTGATGTACCATAAGGCATTGTGCCTATTGGTACTTTATAAGTCTTCAAGGAAGACATACATGAAAGGCAACATACCAACGTACTAAGCTAGGCTTGTAAAGAAAAGGTAGAGTTATCAACATTGTGTTGATTACGACGAAACCTTTTACATGTTGCCATTGTAAATCCATTTGGATAATGCTTGCTAAAGCTGTGTATTTCATTTATGAAATATGACAGCTTAACGAAAATCGCTTTCCTGAAAAGGAAACCTTTCGGAGGATGTTTATAACATCCTGTCGTTTTATCGTACCATAACAAGCAAACAAGGTTTGCAGGTTATTCGATCCATGTTTGGATTGAAGCAAGCAGAGTTTCTAGGAATTGTCGTCTTGATGTAATCATAATGGTTTATGATTTGACTCAAAACGAAATGATTCTTGTGTATATAAAAGGGTTAGTGGGAGTGCACTAACATGAATGTCATGTAAAATAATGATAATATGTCATTTCTTGGAAATGAAATTCCCATAAAGCAATCGGTGAAAGCTTGGCTTTCATAAGAAATTCTCTGTAGAATTCTGGGGAGTAACAACCTTTATTCAAGGAATAAAGATCTACTGGGATAGATTTGGAGTTGTTAACACTCTGAGAAATTGTACATTTAAAATGTACTTGATTTGGTGTCTCATACGCTTTGAGCATATGGAGTCACAATCAGGACAATCCAAGTGATAGTCATTGGATTGAAGTTAAGGACATCTATTAGTATCTTGGAGAACTAAAGATGTTGTCTTAAACTATGGAGTAGGAGAACTTGAAGTGACTAGGATCACTGCTGTAAGTTTCCAAACCGGTAAATACTGCGGTACTGTAAAGTTTGAATAACGGGACAGTGAGCTGGAAATATTCCGAGCAAGATAACTGTTGCCGAATCAACAACAAATGCGAATTATTACTGCAGCTGAGGCAGCAATAGAAGCCATTTGGATCGATAATAAATCTAATTAGATTAGATTTAGTTCTGTTAGCGGCTGAGCTAGGTGTCAGCACATGCTAAGGAATTAAAGGTCTCATCGACGATCCAGATATATACTTCTATATTCATCTGATTCGTTCGGATCATACATCGTGGCGATGTGATGATCGTATAAATCGCGTCAGAAGATAATTACGCAAATCCGCTGACGAAACCCTTTCCTCAGCAATTTGAGCGAACCGTACATAGTTCGGGTGTTAGACACTCGAGTGACTGGCTATGTGCCAAGTGGGAGATTGTTGGATAATATGACCCATAGCGTCACTATTTGTACAGATCACGGTGTTGTTGTACAAATTAACTATGTGACAAGGAAATTGCACTCTCATCATTTGTGATTAGATCACCATAGATATATATAAATGAAGAGAGGTCCATATGATTAGTTCCTGGATTGAGATGATATGAGACAGTATCAGTCCACGAAGGATTAATCATTAAAATCCATAGCCAGAGTATTATCGAGACAGGACATCGATAATGCGGAATAGGCTAGTATTGCATTTGTGCGCGTTGTGAGGGCACAACGGCATAGTTCTCATATATATAAGTATTGGATACTTATGCAAGTGCGATAGGAGGTTGTGTTTCACCGATGGTACGGGAAACAGCTTCGCTCTGGATAGACCCCTCGGAATCCCATTGGTATTTTGACTATGTGTCTATGGGAGGCCGAAATCAAGGTAGGTGTGTATAGTCTTAACCTGAGACTTGCATCGCTAATACTTACGATAATCGGTAGACTTTAGTCTTGGTGGTACAGGGCTTTAACTGGTTCTGCGTACGCCGCTTCTGGGTTTATCAGAGAGTCGTAGTGTATTGGGTGTGATGTCGAGACGGAAGTATCACTTCAGTCATAGTGGAGATGATGTCACGCAGGATACGGTATTAGTGCTCTTAAGTGCTGGCCGGCCATCGGATATTATGACAAGGTCATATATATCCGATTATAGAGACTAGTTACCAGACATCCGACATGTGCTTCGGACAGGGCAGACACTTATCCAGCTCCAGCCCTAGCACGTGACTATCCGATACTGGGCCGATATACACAATACTACGGTATACTACGCTTGATATAGATCTATATATTCCTGTAAGAATATTTTTGGAGAATTCGGTAGGCATGACGCTTTGCTAGAAGCCAACCTTGTCTTGTAAATCGGTATAAACGTAGTACGAGGTACTTACGTGTTCGGATAGTCCGACAACCGTATTTACTGCCAACATATCCGGAGATCTCATGGGTCGCTTCCTGAAGATTCACCGATGATGTATAACTTGCACTATAATTAATCTGGGATTAATTAGTAGAGAGAGAAGATTAATTAGAAGAGAGAGAAAATTAATCTGGGATTAATTACGGAGATATTTTATCTCGGATAAAATATCGTTAAAGAGAGCGAACGATTAATTTGGAATTAATCGGTAAAATTAATATATTCGATATATTAATCGAAATTAGATTTCGACGCGGAATTGAAATTGGATTTTAATTCGGGCGAACGAATTAATTTAGAATTAATTCGTTAGCGACGTGAATAGTGATTTCGCTAGGCGTAATCATTTAATTACGACGCGACGGAAAATTCGTTAATTTGGAATTAGCGAACCCGAGCCCGAGAGTGATTGCGAGCGCATTCGCATTTCGAATTCGAGCGCGGCACGCAAGTCACATCAAGCGTCAAATCGTTAGTCACATCATGCGTCAAATCAATTGTCACTTTGAGTGATGTGACTTGACAACATGTCACTTTATTAAAGTGATGTGATGTGACTTAAAGTTAAAAGTAGAAGTGATATCTTTTACTTTTTGACTTTAGATATATATGAAAAATGATTTATATATATTTGTTTTTGTTTTTGGAAAAATAAAAACACAAAATATATAAACTAAAAATGATTTTTCTCTCACTCTCTCACTATTCATGATCTCTCATATCCCTATATTTTCTCTCTTCTTTCCTCACGGCTTCACTGCCGATTGCTTCTTTATTTTTCTGGTTTCACCGAATTTGTGAGAAGCAAAGGAAGAAGAGTAGTGCTAGCACACACCTAGGGTTATACATAGGTAATAGGGAAACGAATTTGTGAGCATGGAAAAGCTTGAAGCTTGGAGCTTCAATGGTGACATCCATGGCCGATTATTGGAGCCTCAAAACAGCCCCCAACCGAGCAGCTCACTGCACTTGGAAGCCAAAACCGAGCATGATGAAGCAACAAAAACGCATCTTGTTCTTCCTAGCATCAAACCCATCAATGTGAGTTTATTCCGCACCTCCTTTGATGTGTTTTCACTCGTTTTTATGCATGTTTGTGATCCTTGGGACTTGATTTGAACTCTACAATGGTATCTTGAGCTATTGGTTGCATAAAATGAATTAGGGTTCTTGAGCAAATTTGGGGCTTTTTGATTAAAGCATGATTCTGACAAATTGATTGTTTAAGAATGTTTGTATATGATCTAATTAGAGTTATATGTAATCAATTTGAAGAAAAATTAATTGGATTGATAACGAATTAATTGGCTTTGTCCGCACTCCCGAAAACCCACATATGAACCATAGTTGTAGGACCTATAGGAGCCACCCCTATATGCTTTTGATAACGACATGCATGTTATATCTTATTCATCACGTATATCTCATGCATCTCATGCATACATGCATCATGTTAACCCTCGTGTCTTAAAAGCCATCATAGATATCTATTGGGTTAGGAAAAAGAGAGGCTTGTCAATAAGAGTTTAGAAAACATGGATATCGGGGAAAAGGAAACCGAGGAACAGAAAACCTTATGGCAAGGATAGAAAGACCATGGTGGGCCTAAAAAAAAGGAAAAAAAAAAAGAGAAAAAAGAAAAAAATAATTTGTTTGTTTTTAGTCCTTGATAGTTAGACATAAGTCCGATGATGAATTTGATTGCTTTATGGTGAAACTTTAGAAACGATAAACCCTTGACGTGCTTTTATCTGATACTTTGAGTAATTGATCTATGTTAGACTCATAAGCACTTGATTTAGGTTCTTAGCAGTGAAAACCTGAGTAGTTAGCAAAGTGACTAGTTGAAGAAATTGTAGGTTGGTGAATGACCGTTTTCTTAGATGTCTATCTTGATTTGCTTATGTTATGATGTGTGGTATGGTTGAAAATGAAAGAAAAGTCTCTAAGGAAAAGAATTGAACCACCTATAACTGATAAGCGTGAAGCTACCCATAGGCGAGTATTAGGACCACCATGAGGAGAAATACTACCTTAAATGGTAGGTGTGTTGAAAAGAAAGAAAAAAAAAGAAAAAAAAAAAAGAAAAACGAAAAGAAAATAAATGAAGAAAAGTTCAAAAGAAATAAAAGAAAGATACGAAAGAAAGAGAGAGAGAAAACTATACCACATTGAGCACAGAAAAGCAACTGCAGGCATAATTGAGACATCTAGGTTGGTTTGACCCATCGATCCCAATTTTTTTGACGAAATCATTGAGTTGGCTTACCTGGGGATGAATCTGTAAAGGAACCTTTGCACACACACACTTTGAGTCTGGCTTAGATCGTTTATTTAAAGACTTGGATTTGAGTTGCATTGAGTGTTTTGAAGGTTCTATGGTTTCATTACTGAGCATTCTTTGAGGACAAGGATATGTATAACTATGGGGACTATTTCATAGCATGTAATATAGTATGATGATATGGAAGGCCCTACCATGTGGTTCATCTTGACCAAATGCAAACAGTAAAAAGCAAAAAAGCTAAATCAATACTGGGGGCGACCAATCTACCACCCCGCAATTAAGGGATGTACCGAGAACTTGAGCCATGAGACAAAAGAGAACCAACCAGTTACCAGAAAAGAGCCAGTAGAAGGGAATTATAAGTAGACCCATGGGGCGATCAAAGACTTTCATAGGCAAGAAGCATCGAGGAGCACAAGGAAGACTTAACCCATCGGAATAGGAAACGCATTCATGCATACATGCATACACGTCATATACATGCAATCTTTGTCTTGTTTTTATTCACAGGTTCCAAAAAGGAAAAAAGAGAAAGCGGCAAAAGGTCAGCCAATCAGAAACAACAACAGTAAAATGTCATCAGTTTCAGATATGAATCAGTTTCAGTTTGGGGTGAAGCCTACATCAGTATCAGTCTGGAGGCGAGGCCCACATCAGTATCAGTCTGGGGGCAAGGCCCACATCAGTACCAGTTTTACCAGGTATGGCACTTTGGGGGCGAGGCCCATATTATCAGCAGAATTTGGAATGAATCCAGGGAATGAATCCCAGGGCCGAGGCCCACATCAGCAGAATTTGGAATGAATCCAGGGAATGAATCCCAAGGCCGAGGCCCACATCGTCAGAATTTGGAATGAATCCAGGGAATGAATCCTAGGGTCGAGGCCCACATCGTCCGACATTGGAATGAATCCAGGGAATGAATCCCAGGCCGAGGCCCATATCAGCAGAGTTTTGGAATGAATCCAGGGAATGAATCCCAGGGCCAAGGCCCACATCGTCAGAATTTGGAATGAATCCCAGGGCCGAGGCCCATATCATCAGAGTTTTGGAATGAATCCCAAGGCCGAGGCCCACATCGTCAGAATTTGGAATGAATCCAGGGAATGAATCCCAGGGCCAAGGCCCACATCGTCAGAATTTGGAATGAATCCAGGGAATGAATCCCAGGGCCGAGGCCCATATCAGCGGAGTTTTGGAATGAATCCCAGGGTCGAGGCCCACATCGTCAGAGATTTGGAATGAATCTGGGAATAAATCTCAGGGCTGAGGCCCACATCAGCAGAGTTTTGGAATGAATCCGGGAATAAATCCCAGGGTTGAGGCTCACATCATCATCAGTTTCGGGAAAGAATCCCAATGGGCGAAGCCCGTAATATCAACGGTTCGAGAATGAACCACCTCACAATAATGGTTCAGGAACGGACCATCTCATACAGCTTAGTTTGAGAATGAACTATTACAGACACATCAGTAGCAGTCTTGCCGGGTATGGCAATCTAGGGGCGAGGCCCATATTGGTTCAGTATCAGTTTTTTCGGGTATGGCAATATGGGGGCGAGGCCCAAATCATTATCAGAATTAGTTCTGCCGAGTATGGCATTCTGAGGGCGAGGCCCACATTGGTTTAGTATCAGTTTCTGCCAGATATGACATTCTGGGGGCGAGGCCGACATTACATCAGATCAGTTCAGCCGGGAATGGCATTCTGGGGGCGAGGCCCACATTACATCAGATCAGTTCAGCCGAGAATGGCACTCCGAGAATGGAGATATAGTCTGGGAATGGACATGCCGAGAATGGCACGCCAGGAATGGCACTCCGAGAATGGAGATATAGTCCGGGAATGGACACGCCGAGAATGGCAAGCCGGGAATGGCACTCCGAGAATGGAGATATAGTCCGGGAATGGACACGCCGAGAATGGCACGCCATGAATGACACTCCCAGAATGGAGCACGGTTCGGGAATGGACCACATCACATCAACGGTTCGGGAATGGACCACATCACATCAACGGTTCAAGAATGGACCACATTACATCAAAAGTTCGGGAACAAAGCCCATAGGCAACAAATCGGGAACAAAGCCCATAGGCAACAGTTCGGGAATAAAGCCCAGAGGAATAAAGCCCTATCACAACACAGTCGGGAACAAAACCCAGGGGAATAAAGCCTCATCTCAATACAGTTCGGGAATAAAGCCCAGGGGAATAAAGCTCTATGTCAACACAGTTTGGGAATAAAGCCCAGGGGAATAAAGCCCTATCACAACATAGTCGGGAACAAAGCCCAGTGGAATAAAGCCTTATCTCAATATAGTTCGGGAACAAAGCCCAATGGAATAAAACCCTATCTTGACACAGCACAGGAACAAGACCCACAGTTCAGGGAACAAGAACCTCAACTCAAATCGGGAACAAGACCCACGGGAACAAGACCCACAATTCAGGGAAAAAGACCCTCAACTCACTTCGGGAACAAAGCCCACGGGAACAAGACCCACAATTCAGGGAACAAGACCCTCAACTCAACTCAGATCGGGAACAAGAACCGCAGCATAACAAACTCAGATCGGGAATAAGACCTACAGCACAAATTGGGAACATGACCCATAGCACAACAAACTCAGATTGGGAACAAGACCCACAACACAACTTAATTCAGATCAGACTATGTGGACTACCGCGACACCCTAGGTACGGGGTTAGCATGCCAGGTACGACATTCAGACCACAGCAACACCCTAGGTACGGGGTTAACACGCTAGGTACAACATGTGAACTATTCAAACAACTGCCACACCTTAGGTACATAGTTAGCATTCAGACTATTGCGACACCCTAGGTATGAGGTTAGCACGCCAGAAATGTCACAACAACATCAACTCTGCGGCACCCTAGGTACGGGGTTAGCACAACCAAATCATCATATTAAGGGCGAGGTCCATATTGTCAGCGGTATTGGGTCGAGGTGCCCAGGGTCGAGGTGCCCCCGTTGTCGGTTGTAGTTCCGGGATGCGTCCCAGGGTCGAGGGCCCACTACATCATCAGTTTGAGGGTGAGGTCCATATTGTCAGCGGTATTGGGTCGAGGTGCCCCCATTGTCGGTGTAGTTTCGAGATGCGTCCCAGGGTCGAGGGCCCACTGCATCATTAACACAGTTCACATTCGGTGGTTCGAGAAAAAAGCCCATAGGTCGAGGCGCCTCGCCACCATATCCACTGAGTTCGAAGCAACAGGCAAGTGAGGTGGCAGCTGGCGAGCTAGGTAAGTAAAAATGCATAGCACGTACTTTGATAGGATTGTCATTGTCACACACTGCACAAGTCCCATCAAAGTAGGGGTGACTGTAGGCACTGCATTTTTGCATATAAGTCCCGATGATGAGTCTCGTATGGAGACACTACCTCTTTAGTTATGAAAGTCGCGGGAATCGGACGTCGGAAGGAAAGGGTCAAGAATTGACACATTGTTGGATTTAACTCGCTGGAGTAGCTTCGGCTTCGCTTGTTGGACCTCCGTTTCAAAGCACACACCTAACCCAAGCCCATTAAATCACATCCAAATTAAATAATTAAAACATTTAAAACACATCTCACAAATTAAATAATTAAAAAAATTAAAATACATGTCACAAATTAAATTAAACTTAAATTAAATTAAATTAAATCACATTCACAAATTAAATCACATTCCTAAATTAAATTAAATCTCTTTCCTAAAATACATAAATCACTTCCCCGAATTAAAAGATTTCCTTATCACATACTAAAATAAAAGATATCCCCAATTAATACACAAATCTTATTCCATCCCCAACAAGGTAAACCCCCTCCCTTGGCCTAGGGGTGTTCGCGGTGCGGTTCAGGGTGGTTTTTTCATTTTTTACTTCAAACCGCGCGGGTTGGCGGTTTGGAAAATTAGAAAACGAAATCGCAAATTTGATAACGAAAACCGCGGCGGTTCGGGTTGGCGGTTTAGCGGTTTGGGCGGTTCGGGTCGGCGGTTTGGATTATAAATTTTTTAAGAAAATTTTGTGTGTTTTCATATTATAATTGAAGAAAAAATTACATAGTTTTCATTTATTCATTACATATTGTTATATGATCATTAAATATCTTAATTTTCATAGTTAAAGAATAAGAAAAATATAAAATCATATTTAATTTGAACGCGGGTCGGCGGTTTGGGTCACGGTTCGAGTCAAAATTTACGGTTTGGGCAGTTCGCGGTTTGACATGGGTCAAAACCGCACACCGACCTGAAATTTGAGGTTCGATTCGGTGCGGTTCAAAATCTTTTTAAATTTTTTTTCAAATCGTGCGATTCGGTTCAGTTCAATGCGGTTATGTGCGATTTGACCCGAAATTATGTTCACCCATACCTTGGCCTATAAAAAGAACCATTAACCCACACATTCAACCCTGGCTCATTCTCACAAAAAACACATAAAAATAATAACCCTAAACCTCCCCCTGTAAGCCAAATACTCATCAACCCTCACGTTGCCGAGGGTCTCCCCCTCTCGCATTTCTCCCTCTCCACGCCTGCCTCTCACTTGAGGACCTCCCCCTCTCGCAAAATAGCCCCCCGAAATCCCCAAAATTGTTCCCCGAAATCGCCCAAAACAGTCCCCGAAACTACCCAAAATAGTCTCTGAAACTGCCGAGAACAGCCCCTTAAACCCTTAAAACAGTGACCAGAAAATACCCCTAAAAGAACAGCGAAACGGAGTGAAAACAATAGTCTGAACAGCGAAAAGCGAGGAAAAATGTTGGATTAGTGAACCAGAAAAGTAGCGGAGCAACAACCCTTCCGACGGACGTGTAACGCCCTTTCGTGAGACGAAAAAAGAGGTTAGACCTGAGGGCACCTTTTCTACTTATTATCTTTCGTTATTTTATTTACTTTAAAAATATTATTGCATGAGAGTCGTTTGAGTCATGATGTGATTGTTGGATGAGCGGGGTATGTGTTCCCTTTTATGGTATATCGGATGGAAACTTGGACGTAAATTCCATAGCCGATTCCGAATGGACGATATTGCGGTCTGCACTCGGGATACAACGCCACGTACCACTTAAGACACACATATTTCTTCTCATCCGAATTTGTATTTGAGCATGTTATAGTTTGTAGGTTGTTTATCTACTGTTTAAAGCATGATTTAATTTAAGTTTGTTATTTAATTTTCAAAGAATAATTATGTTATTCTTTATGCATGGTATTTAGTTTAGTTTATATTCATGATTAAGTAATTATTTGTTAATGAGATTTAATGGTTCAATATGCTCATCGTGTGATATCTTATTTGCCGTTCGAAGACTTACTTTCAAGCATGCAAACTTAGATTAGGATTTAATTTGACGAATATAGATCTAAGTACCATTGAGCATGATTATTGAGTAGACTCGTTTGATTTATTGCACAAATTATATCATCACAAGTGACATAAGTAAGAGACCATTCTGTACCCGACGGTTTGAGGTCTTCCCTTGCGAGGGGTGATTGCGGCCTTAAATCTTTGTCCCGATTCACACCGGGTGACGACTCCATTATTCTCCGGTTTAGTCCCCCGCGGGCTACTCTGTAATCCCACTAGGTCGCGAGCCTAGAACAGCATGCGTCACCCAAGTTCTGTGTCCTACAACTCGGCCATGTTGTTAGTTACTCCGAATGTCAACCTCTTGGCCATAGGTAAAGTCTCTCCTTCGGGAGTCACTATCACGATCCCAATTCCAGCTCCTTTGCAGTTCACCGCTCCGTCGAAATACATTTTCCACCCTTGGACTGTTATTGCTCGGATCTCTTCATCTGGGAATTCAAACTTGTACTGATCCCCTTCAATAGGTTGTAATGCCAGGAACTCTGCTACGACTCGCCCTTTGATTACTTTGGAAGTGAGGTACTCAATGTCAATCTCTTTCAGCAACACTAACCATCTACCCAACTTCCCTACTAGCGAAGGCACTGAATGTAGATACTTAAAGGGATTTTTTTTGGCTACCACATGGATCTTGTAAGACTGGAAGTAATGCCGCAGTTTTCTGGACGCTCATACCACTGCCAAACAGATCTTCTCTACCTCTTGATAATGGGCTTCGTACGGAAGCATCTTCTTACTAAGTTAGTAGACTACATGCTCTACCTCTGTCTCATCTGCCTGCACCATCATTTCCCCCAGTGCTTCTGATTCTATGGCCAAATACAATATCAAGGTTCTGCCCGGTCTCAGAGGTTTCAATACAGGAGGCTTTACCAAGTACTCTCTGATCTTGTCGAAGGCTGCTTGACACTGCTCATTCCATTTTACCGGCTGATCTTTTCTCAACAGTTTGAAGATAGGCTCACATACTGACGTCAACTTGGCGATGAACCGAATGATGTACTGAATCTTCCCAAGGAATTCTCTGACTTCCTTCTCAGTCTTCGAGGCTGGCATCTCTGTGATTTATTTGATCTTCTTAGAGTCCACCTCTATTCCTCATTTTCCCACTGTATATCCCAGTAATTTTCCTGATGTTACCCCAAACACACATTTCTTGGGATTCAGCCGCAAGTTCTACTTGTCAACCCTCTGAAGGAATTTCTCCAGTGCCTCTATATTCCTGGTTCTTGTCTCTGACTTCACCATCATATCATCCACATATACTTCAATCTCCTTATGCATTAGGTCATGAAACAAAGTAGTCGTCATCCGCTGGTAAGTAGCCCCAGCATTCTTAAGCCCAAATGGCATCACCTTGTAGCAATATGTGCTCCATTCCGTGACAAAGGCAGTCTTGTGCTTATCTTCTTCAACCATGAGCACTTGATTGTATCCTAAGAACCCATCCGTAAATGACATGGAAGACAAAGCCGCACTATCAACAAGTACATCTATATGCGGCAAAGGAAAATCATCTTTCGAGCAAGCCTTGTTGAGATCTATGTAGTCCACACACATTCTGACCTTCCCGTCTTTCTTCGGCACCAAAAAATATTTGCCAACCACTCAGGGTACTTCACTACTTCCAGGAACCCCGCATCTATCTTTTTTTTAACTTCCTCTCTGACTTTCTCGGCCCACTCAGGTCTCATCCGTCGGAGTTTCTGTTTCACTGGCCTCATATTCGGATAAGTTGAAATTGTATGCTGGGCGATGCTTCTGTCTACCCCAGGCATGTCCTCATAGGACCAAGCAAACACTTTGACATATTTGACTAATATTTCCTCTAATTTCTCCCACTCTTGAGAGGTAACCTCACTTACAATTAGAATTTCATTGGGACTCTCAGGTGTACCAAGGTTAAATGCATTTTTCTTGGTTGAGCTGATATCAAATATACTCAAGTCATGCAAATCGAAAGGAATAGACTCGGGCAAGTAAGCAAAATGATTGTCTTTATTGCTAATAACATTGGGGATACACTCAAATAAATCAGGAATATAAATGTCTTCATCATCTACAGACATTTCTTCATCTACGACCAAGTTCTTCTCAGGCTCCTTATCCTCCCCAAGAGTCAGGCTCTCCAACTTCATAAGTTCTTCTTCCCACTTCTCTTCTTCCTTCTTTGCAACTTCTTCCTTCAGCGGCTTCTCACCCAGTATATCTTGGAATATCTCGAATTCGGGCACCACAATCCCGTTAACTTCTACTAGTTCGGGCTCTCCTTGATACCCCGAAGCTTTTATAAAGCACTCCATCAATTTCAGCCTTTTCTTATTAGCTTTTGGCTTATCTTCATTAGATTGGTATCCCAATCCCCTCCGGGTAGTCTGTCCCTTAAAGTCTGGCAATGTTGAACCTTGGTCTGGCTCGAACTTCATTTTCTCCATGATCCTCGCTACTTTGAGATCCTCCCATTCCTCAAAAGTTGCCGACACTTGGAACCTCGTGAAAGGTTGTATTTCCAAAATGGCTACAACATTGTCTACCTCAGCTCAGATGGTGACAATCTCTCCTCCGTACAGAAATTTAATCATCTGATGCAGAGTGGAGGGGATGCCCCCAAACTTGTGAAACCAAGGCTTTCCTAATAACAAGGAAAATGTGGTTAGGATATCCAGCACTGTGAATTCAACTTCATCCTCAACTGGACCAACCTTGACTATCGCGGCAAAAGTACCATCGACTCACCGCTTGCTATCATCATAAGCTTTGATTGTCATATTAGAGGGACTCAGATCTGTCGGCTTCATACCCAGCCTTGCCAAAATCTTCAACGGGCATACATTAATGGATGAGCCATCATCCACCATCACGCAAGATGTCTTCTTGCCCCTCACTTCAACTCGGATGAATAAAGTCCTATTGTGGTTTCTTCCCTCAGCCAGGAGTTCTTCCTCAGAAAAGGTTATTTACAGAGCTTCATTTTGCACTGATCCGACAAAGATTGCGGGATTGGCATCTTCCGGCACCACTATCTTGCTCAAAGCTTCAACCATGGCCCCCCCGTGCTCCTGTGATAAACATAACAATTCTCTGATGCTGACCTGGGCCCGGGTCCTCTTCAACTGTCGCAGCACTCTCCCTTAGCATTCTCCATATTCTCAGTTACTTCACTTCCTTCTGTCAATACTTCCATCTCTTTTTCTGTAGTATCACTATAAAAACGCCTACTACAGGTCAACCCCTTTCACTTCTTCCTCATCACTGCTTGAAAAGTCCTCCCAAAAATTCTTCTTCTACTCTGTGTCATCTTTACTGTTGCTATCCCAAATCCCCATGCAAAGGCTTGGTGGTCAATGTTTGAAGGACAAGGTCTTCTGGTAGGCCAGAGTTAATCATGTAGGTAGGCGGAGGGACAGAGTGGTAGTTAGGCAGGGGGTTACAGTGTGTTCGGCTGTTCTTTCTCAGGGTCTGGAATTTTACGGGAGTCAATTATGTATTGGATTTCATGCCTAAGGCGGGCACAACTGTCGGTGTCATGGCCGTGTTGTTGGTGTAAGTGATAATAACAGTTCATGTTAAGGTATGGTGGGGGAGGATTTGGGAGTAGTTTAGGCTCCAATGGTTTTAGGAGTCCCTGCTTCGTTACCTTCTCGAGTACTTTGGACAAGGGCCTACCCAGGTTAGAAAAACATATGTTCTTAATGGCAGCAACTTTAGCAGATATAGGCTTGGCACCTGACGGTCCTCTAACAGTCCTTCTATTCAAACTATAAAACTTCCGATTGTCGGCTTCCTCTTCTTTAATATCCATAACAGTTTCTCTCAGCTGTCAGAAATCTGCAATCATGGAGGTCATCCTCCTTAACTTGGCATAGATTGAGGGCTTAGTACCCTTGATAATCATCTTGATTTGGTCATTCTCTGAGGGCCGAGTCTGCATTTTTAAAAGTTGACTTCTCCAACGATCTACATAGTCTTTAAAGCTCTCCTCCGGATTTTGCTTAGTATTCTCCAAATCACGGAGTTACAAATCAATCTCCAAGTCTGTAACATACTGTTTTAAGAAGGCATCAGCTAATTAACTCCAATCTTCCTTAACATTTTTCTCTAGGCTGTGATACCACACTACATGTGCCCCTTCAAGTGACATCCCAAACATCTTTTGGACTTGGCGCTGTGACAGGCCTACTGAACTCATCACCGAGACATATTGCTGAAGATGGACCCTCGAGTTCCCATTTCCATTAAATTTGGCTATATCGGGCATTTTAAACTGGTCTAGCAGCTGCTCCTCGAAGGTTATTGCCTCAAAATCCAACAGATCCTCATGTTTCCCCTTTAGTTTACGGGTAACCAACTCCATCTCATCACGGAGCTTCTGTATCTCGGCCTGAGACCCGGCTATCTTCCCAGCAGCATATTCGACCATATCATCATCAAAGATAAGAATATAATCATTCACCCTGTTTGATGGCTCTTCACACCTCTCATTCTCAGAACTTCCTCCATCACGGGGCATATCTATATTAGACACTGTGACGGCCAAAGCTTGCAGTTGTTCAGTAACCTTGGTGAGATTGGCTTCAATCCGATCCATACGAGACCCCTCATTAACTGATTCACTCATATTTACTGTCGGTCTTTTGATGAGTCTCCCTTCCTCTCTAACCCAACGGGAATCTAAGGTGTCTCTTCAAACGGCATGTTAGTATGTACGTGTATGATGCATGAAATATACAAGATCATTAAGATTTATACACCTGTTGGCCCATTATCATTTTAAAGTATTTAATCATACTATTGTGCGGTGCAAACTTGTCCCAGTTGAAAAGGCCCAACAAGTTTATAATTTTGCGATAACATGGCTAAACAACTTCAAATGATAAGAGGCATAAACACAAAATGCCCAACAAGTTCACATCTCTTGACAAAAGTCCAACTGAATCCAAATGATGATAGTCCCAAACACAATCATAAATAGATCATTTCTAAGGGTCATACAACTAAGGTTCACATGTAGGTTTCAGGAGTGTAAACAAAGGCTCCCGCTAACGAAGGATTGCCCACAACTAGGACTCCCCACTAAAGGGTTCAAACGACCAAGTGAGCGCACCTTTTTTATACCTCACGGTACGTGCCAACGAGTTACGGTATGTGACTAACTGTCAAATGGATTCCTTATTGTAGATTCCCCAGAGGGAGGGTGGAACGAACTCTCTTAAATACCCAAGCCTCTTAGCCTCTTATCGTCTTAGTGACAGGAATAAACAACAGTCCTCCAAATTAGTCCGTCACAGTGAGCTACGAGTAATGATTATCTAGGTGCCTTCGCATCTTTTCCTTATAGAAAGGTAGTGAATGAAGGAAGACACTAAACCATCACCTAGCTTTACTAACACCTTTGATTAAACTCCATAAACCCATTGTAGACTTGGTTAATTTAAAACACAAATCACAAACATTACAAGACATTATTTCGGGGCTGATTCTCTATCCTCAGTGGAGTCGCCGCTATAGGACACAGAAATGGACGACGCTGTTGCGGGCTCGCGGCCCAGTTGGGAGTACGGAGTAGCCCGCGAGGGACTAAATCGAAGAATAAAATGGAGTCGCCACCCGGTGTGAACCGGGAAAATGATTTAAGGCCCCACTCACCCCTCGCAAGGGAAGACCTTAAACCGTTGGGTTTGGAATGGTCACTTACTTATGTCTTTTGTAATGAATGGATTTGTGCAATTTTGACCAAGTCTACTCAACATACATTTGCACAGGTAATCTAAATTCCTATAAGGCCTAAATCTAAGTTTGCATGCTTTAAAAGTAAATTCTCATAACGGCAAGCATACGATATCACACAATAAACATGTAGAATAAATAACGATCTAAACATAACGTAAATTAAATTCCTATTGCGAAAGGTAAATAAGTAAATCATGCTTAAAGAAGTAATGTACTAATGACCTAATCATGCTTAAGAAATAAATAACTTACTAATGGCTAAATCATGCTTGAATACAAGGTTGGATGAAACGAAATACGTGTCTCTCAAGTGGTACGTGGCATTATATCCCGAGTGCAAACCATAATACCGTCCATTTGGATTCGGCTACGAAATTTATGTCTGGGTTTCCATCTGATATACCGCAAAAGAGAACACATATTCCATTCACCCGGGATCATATCATACACCAATTCACAATTCTCATGCGAAATAAAATAACAAAATAACTAAAAATAAAGGATAATAAATAAAATGGGTGCCCTCAGGTCTAACGTCTTTTGTCATTTCTCGAAAGTGCGGTGTACGGTCGTTGGAAGGGTTGATACTCCACAACTCCTCCGGTTCATTGGTTCGACATTTTCCTTCGCTGTTTCACTGTTCGGGTTGCTATTTTCACTCTGTTTTACTGTGATTTCTGGTCACAGTTTAAGCTTACTGTTTTTCGATAATACGGGGCTATTTCGTGGTGTTTTGAGGTGCGGTTTTGGGGCTAATTCTGGAATATTTCAGGGGCAAATTTTCTGTAATGTAATGCAGATTTTAGGGACTGTTTTACTGTATTTTCAAGCAGTTTTTCAGTGTAGATTTTCAGTGATGTTGGTGCAGTTTGAATGGCAGTTTTTTGCATTTTTTAGGGGCTGTTTGGGGGTATTTTTTTAGTAATGTGGGGTTATTTTTTGTTCAGGTTTTGGTGGTTGTCGGGACAACTTCAGGGGCTGTTTTGCGTGAATAAAGAAGGCATAATGGAGGGCTGATCTGCATGAGTTTAAGGGGTAGAATGAAGGCTGGTTTGCGTGAGTTTAAGGGGGAGAATGAGGGTTGGTTTGCGTGAAGTGCAAGGGCAGAATGAGGGCTGGTTTGCGTGGCTTTAGGGGGCTGGCTTGCGTGGCTTTAGGGGGCTGCAGTTAGGGGTGGCAATTTGGGTCAGGATTTTTTATTCGTTCGATTCGATTCACTTTAAAGCGAATACGGGTTTGGAAAAATGGATTCGTTTAATAAATGGGTCAATTCGATTCCATTACTTTATTAAATGAATCGAATAGGAATTTAACCTCATTGATTCGTTTATTCGTTTAGGATTCATTTTATTATTTTTATTTACTAGTTCTTGTTAATTTTCAATTATGATTCGAGAAATTATAGTTAATTATCATAGAAAAAATAATATTTTCGATATTTGGTGAGATATTTTTAGTAAATATATTAATTACATATTTCATATGTATATATTTATGAAGAATTAATGTGAATAAAGTGTGGTAAATTATTTTATTAAATAATATCATTGACTAAACGAATATTCGTATTCGATTCGTTTAATAAAGAATCGAATACGAATCCTGATATTAGGATTCATTTAATAAACGAATCGAATACGAATCCGTCACATTTTGATTCGATTCGTTTAGGATTCGATACAAATTCGATTAGTTGATTCATATTGACACCCCTAGCTGCAGTGAGGGCTAGTTGGCGTGAAGTGTAAGGGCTACTTTGTTTCTGTTTTGGGATGGTAATACAAGGGTATTTTGTGGTGTTTTTTTTTCGTGAATGAGCTAGCTGTGGTCTGTGAGTGTTGTTTGCTGAATCTATTTCTTTGTTCTTTAGTTATTTTACCGTGAATGGAGGGGGGTTTGTGTGGCAATGTGCGTGAGTCAGTGGGTGGAGTTTGGGCGTGAATGAAGTGTACTATGGGTTGTTTGTTCACAGTAATGAGGGGGGTTTTTTTGAGTTTATGGGCGTGAATGCTTGGCTTTTTTTTTCTTAGAATGAACTAGCTAGCTTGTGGCTTTGGTGAGGGTGGTGTTTTTTTTATAGGGGAGCGAATGTGAGGGTGGTGTTTTTTTTTTTTGCATGGGTGTGTTATGGGTGTTGCATGTGTTTGTGTTTGTTTGTGACTTGTGTTTACGTGGAGAGGGTTAAATGCATTGAGGGTGCATGGGCTTATTTGTTAGTTTGTGTTTGTTGAGTGGAGTGCATGGGTTTTCTTTGTTGGCTTGTGCTTGCTGTGGTTATTGTCTTTGTTGGTTTGTGTTTAAGGTTTGTTTATTTGTGTTTGGGCGTGGGCTATGGGTGGTGAATGAGGTTTGTGATTTTTATTTGTTTGTTGTTGGGTGTTTTGGCTTGTTTTGTTTATGTTTTATTTTATGTGTTTTGGGTGTTTCTTTATTATTTGGAGAGAGGCGTGAGGTATGGGTTTTATTTATTGATTTGTGCTTGGTTTTTGTTGTTTAGTATTTGTTTATTTTGTTTGTGTTTGTTTGTTTAGTGTTTGTGTGAATGTGAGGGAATTATTTTGTTTTGTGGTTTATTTCTTGTTATTCACGTGGGGATGAGGGTTTGCCTTGGTTGTTTTATTTTGGTTGTTTGAATAGTTGATGGAGGGGTAAATGAGTGTAAAGGGCGTGGGTCTTGTGTTTTGGGTTTGGTGTGTGATTTGGTTTGGGTTTTGGGCGTGGGCTTTGGTGTTTGAGCCAATGATGATTTTGAAACGGATATCTAACAAGCAACCCGAAGCTAAATGAGTGAATTAAATCCAACAAAACGTCAATTCTTGACTCTTCCCTTCCGACGTCCGTTTCTCGCGACTTCCATGACATAAAAGGTAGTGCCTGCGTACGAGGCTCATCATCGGGACTTTCATACAAAAATGCAGTGCCTACACTATTCCCCTTCTCCAAACTTAAATGAGATATTGTCCCTAGTGTCTAAAAAAGAAGAAGGAGGGTTTAGAAGATATCACCTGGTTAGTGCAGATTTGACAATTGCTCATATACAAAATTATCGATTAAGATCTAAATCTAATCTACACTTCTTTCCACGATCGTTATCAGACCAGTTCAACTTGGAAACAATATGGTCGATTTTTGGTTCATAAGCTAAGAGTTGGTCTATTAATTCATCGGCCTTTCTCGCAGTTAGTAATATTGTTGGACAGTTATGACCCATAGCGTCACTGTTTGTAAAAGACATTGTGTTTTTGTACAAAATTAACTATATAGTAATGAAATTGCCTTTTACCGTTTTGTAATTTATTTACTTTGAAATATAAATGGTAAAAGTCCATATGATTAGTTCCGGATTGAGATGATATGAGACAATATCAATCCATAAAGGTTTAATCATTAAATATCCATAGTCATATTATTATCAAGAGTCGACATCGATAATGCGGAATAGACTAGTATTGCACTTGTGCGAGTTGTGAGGCATAACAACATAGTTCTCATATATTTAAGTATTGGATATTTATGCAAGTGCGATAGGAGGTTGTGTTTTACCGATGGTACGGAAAACAGCTTCGCTCTGGATAGACCCCGCGGAATCCCATTGGTAGTATGTATATGTGTCTATGGGAGTCCGCTTCAGGGTAGGTGTATTTGGTCTTAACCTGAGACTTGCATCGCTAGTACATGCAACAATCGGTAAACTTTAGTTTTGGTCGTCCAGGGCTTTAACAGGTTCTCTGTATGCCTCTTCTAGGTTTATTGAGAATCGTAGTGTACTGGATGTGATGTCAAGATGGTAATATCACTTCAGACATATGGAGATGATGATCACGCAGAGATTCAGAACTAGTTCTGTATTGTGTTGCAACCATCGGGATAATATGACAAGGTCATGATTATCCGATTCAAAGAGACTAGATACTTGATATCTGATATATGCTTCGTACGGGGCAGACACTGTTCCAGCCCCAGGCCTTGTTCGTGACATCCGATACTGGATCGCTATACGTAATACTACGTATACTACGTCTGACATAGATTATATATTCCAGTAAGAATATTTCTGGAGAATTGGGTAGGCACGGTGCTTTGCTAGAAGCCAACCATGTCTTGTAAATCGGTAAGCACGTGGTACGAGGTACTCACTTTATCGGATAGTCCGATAACCGAATTTACTGCCAACATATCCAGAGATCTCTTGGGTCGCTTCCCAAAGATTCACACCGATGACAGTTGACTCGATTAGAATTAATTTGGGATTAATTAAGAGAGAGAAAATTAATCTGGGATTAATTGAAGCTTTATTTAATCTGGGATTAAATGTGTTCGGAAGAGAGAGAACACGATTAATTTGGAATTAATCGGTAAAATAAATTTAATAGTTAAATTTGATTTTTCTATTTAATTTATTCGAATGGGCTAAAATTAATATATCAGATATATTAATATGAATTGGATTTCATTACGAAATTAAAGTTGGACTTTAATACGAACGAACGAATTAATTTAGAATTAATTTGTAAACGACGCTCGTAATATATTTGCAAGAAATCGTTATTTAATTAAATTAGATTTAATTATTTAGCGACGAAAGTTCGTTTAATCGGATTAAACGGAACTGAGCCGCGGAAAATGTTCGTATAGACATTTGAATTTTGAATTAAAATGTGGGGCCCACTTCACATGTGGTAGTTGGGAGGGTAGTTGGCATTAAAGCCAATACCACTTGCTTTTCAACCACCGAGTTTTGGTTTTGTGAAACCAAGACTCTCAACTACCAAGTTTAGGTGAAAAGGGTAAAAACCCTTTGACTAAAACATATCTCTCTCTCTCATTTGGTAACACTTTTGAACAAAACACAAACCCTAGTTCTTCAAGGCTTGGGCGTGAGCTTCTCTTCCACCTCTCTTTGGATTTTGTTTCAAATCAACAAAGCTAGCACTTGTACAAGTCAACAAAGGTGATAGGGAAACTAACTCAAAGCTTGGAATCTACAAAGGTTGGATCTTGGAGATCATCTTCTCAATTTTAAAAGCTCAAATCTGTTCGTTGTAAGTATATTCCGCAACTTATAATGATCCTAATCACATGTTTTCATGCTTAATAGATCCTTGGTATGTTCTAGGAACACTAACAATGGTATCAGAGCCAATTTTAAGCATGAAAAATTCTAGGGTTCTTGTGGCTAAAATTTGGGGCTTTTATGTTTTGAACATGATTCTTTCAAATTGATGTTTTGAGCATGCTTAGAATATGATAACTTAGAGTTATGCATGATTAGATTTGAGACAAATCAAATGAATCAAAAATTAAAAATTCCTTAGGGTGGCCGAATGGTACTGCAGTCCACTGCAGTTTGATTTTTGATTTTTTACAACATTGGATGTGTTTAAATGCATGTTTAAATGTTGATTGTTGGTTTGATTGGATTAGAATCAAAGTCAATAATATTTATATTAAAATCAAAGAGCATGTTGAGCATGAAATGATGTGTTTTGGCCTCAATTTATGTTAAGCATGAATCGATATGTTTTGGCTTCGATTTGTGTTGAGCATGAATTGATGGATTAAGCATGATTAATTAAGTTAATTGGTATTTTGGAAATATTGAGTTTAATTAATTAATCATGGCTAATACACTTTAATTAAAATAATTGTGATATTTGGAATATTATAATTATTTTAATAAGCCTTTAATTATGAATTGGGCTAAAAGTGTGTATTTGGGCTTAATGGGCTTGGTTTGACCAAGTTTGGTTTTGGACTGGATCCAATTGGGCCCAAAACCAATTCCATAAAGTCCAAATACATCACATGGCCCTTTAAAGAATAAAATTGGGTCTAATGGGCCTAAATTGATTTGTTGGCAATAGGGTGATTCCTATTGGGCCTTGGCATTTTGGGTTTGATCCATTATGGCCAAAGCCCATGCCTTAAGAATCAATTAAAAGCCCATTGGACCTTAATTAAAATGACATTGGATGTTATTAGGCCTTTGAGACCCATTAAGATTGGATTTGGAATCCAAGTCCTTAAGGCAAATAAATAAGTGTAAATATTTAATTTGGAATTAAATTGGAATTAGTATTGAATACAAATAAATGGATTTAAAGTTGTAGTTCGATATAATTCAGGAATACGTACTTTAAGTATTTATTCTTAAACGAGTTGGACTCGCGCAAATCAAATCGTTATTTGAACATTGGATGGTCATTAATCAAAGATTAATTAATTAGATTAGATTGATTGAATAACATGCTTTGTATGAATACATGAATGTGTTGTATGAATAATGTATATCGGATGGATATTAGAAGGGTGAGGGCAATTTTGGAAATTGTAATAAATTTAGAATTTATTAAATTGGGCCTGCGTGTCCAGCCTTTTATCTATTTACTCCTTGTAATTCTCTTCTCACCTATTCCCCTCAATGTAAATGAGGTTTCTTTATTGTATTTTGTAATTGGGTAGAAGTTAGAATAGTTCTAGCCGGGGAGTGGAAATGGAGTGATTTGTTTTAGGAATAATTTGTGACATATCCATCCGCATATCATTATTAATTTATTTATCGCGCCTTATTATGCTTTTAGAATACATGCTTAAGGGTGTATGATGAGACCTAATCAAAGATAATTAATTGGTTGCCAATTACGCGAAAAACCCTCAAAAACATATTAAGCGTTTTTCCTTCCGTTGAATGATTCTTACTCAAGATCTAAAGTTGGCATTGGTTTGTTGGCCAAAGTCAAGACCTTTGTCAATTGCGGATGTGTTTGAATCATGAGAGTTTTGTTCTATATCGATGTCTTGTCCAAGTTGTGATTTGTTGGCCAAAGTCAAGATCATTTCTTGTCAATCGACATTGATTACGAAGCTTTCCATGTCAATGGGTCCCGCTTAACTAGAATCATTAAGCTTGTTGTGCCAAAGCCAAGGCTTAGTTAATTCAGAGGAAAAAAGTTAGGAAAATATATTGGATATATTGTATATATGTTTCGGACTTGGATGTCCACCTACCGGATCTAGGAATTGGATGAGATCCAATTGATCTTAGAGATCTACCTAGTTAAGTTTCATACAGCTTGTTGGCCAAAGTCAAGGTTGTGTGTTATTTAACGGGATCCTAGCCCACTAGGAAGTTGGATTTCCCGAGTACTCGACAGAGGGTTAGAGGCTCGCCGAAAAATAGTGGGAGGCTAGTATTGAATTTGCAATTTCATTCAGATACTTAGCTTTACGCGCTTTCAAAATATTTCGTCAAAATTATTTTAATTGGACTAATACAATGTTATTTTTTCTTGTAACAGTTAGACTGTACCCAAATATCGTTGACTAGATAGTTGGACTATCGTAGTTAAGATGACTGGAAAGGGAGATGTCTGAGACATTATCATGGATGAAAAAGTCTTTAGGGCACTAACTTTGCCGATTGGGAAATGAATCTAAGGATAGTCCTTGGAGCTGAGAGGCTGCTGACCGGCGTAAACACACGCGTATAACGCAAGCGCACGTATCGTTCAAGTAGTATAAAAATATCGATCCCACGAGGACTTAATATCTAATCTATTAATTTTATAAAGTCAAATGATTACTAGTATCTAACAGGTTGTTTGATTGATTTGAAATGGTGACGATTCTAAATTTAAAAACAAGTAAATAAAATTGTTCGAAAGTAAGTTTTAAGAAAATTCAATATTAAAAACTATCTAGGGTTGTGATTTCTTCCAATATCATTTTAAAGATGAAGTGGTTATCTTAAAGTTGGGTAATATATTGATTTATTAACCTGGAACACTAAATTATGTGTAAGCCTCTGTCGATGGTCAGACACAAATACCCAGTTTAACCCAATTGAACCATATGTCTATTTCAACCAAATTATCTGGATTCATTAAGTTTAAGTCCCAATTATGGCTACCCCCGCCCGACAGGTATATTCCTATCCTGTAAGGAAATCTATTAAAGGGTTATCTATACTCAAGGAAGATCGTGGGCTATTGAGTCTAAGGCTGAAACCTAAAATCCCTATGTCTAGTTCATTTTAGATTTACCAGATCAATTTTATTAATGGCCAGTTAATGAAAAAGCATTAAGATTAAAACTCAATAAATAAACCTTTATATTACCCAAGCTATAATCTAACCCTTATAAAACGGTGATATTGGATTTCATCACAACCCCAGATAACTAATTTAGTTACAACACATAATTAGGGCTAGTAAAAACTTGAAAATAAAAGACATAAAGTAAAAATAGGGTAAAGTAAATACTGAAAAGAAAATTACAATAAAATAAAATGCTAAGGTAAAATAAATTACTTTTACTACTACTACTTTAGATATCTCCCATAAAATAATATATAAACTTGTGATTTTTTTTCCAACCAGCCATATAGGCGGTAACCTGATTAAGTCAAATTAAGTCCAACCAGCCATAAAGGCGGAACCAAAATTAAATTACCAACCGACCAATCTGGCGGTATCCTTTATTAGTCAGGTTTAAATCAGATTAAAATGAATTACCAACCGACCAATCTGGCGGTATCCTTTTTAAGTCAATATTTTAAATAGTGAATATATTATTTTTAAGGGAGATTAATCTAAATAGTAACAGTAAAAGAATTACCTTTCACCCTAGCTGGGGGAGTTACCTCCTCATGGTAAATAATAAAAACTGTAAAAAGTAAAAAGTAAAAATTAAATTACTATATTAACAAAACGTAATTAAAATTAATTACAAAACTAAAAACTAAAAAAAAACTAAAAATTAAAAAAGAAGTAGAGAGAGAAACTCTCTCTTTAGAAAGATTATAAGAGAGAGAGTGGTGCACTGAAATCTGAAATTTCGCGCTCTATTTATAGGCAAAAAATTCAGTTTTCAGCGTCACGACACCAAAGCCCTCAGCGTCGCGACGCTGGCTTTTGTCGACATGGCACGCTCTGGTTCACCGGTTTGAAGATTCTGGATAAGCTGATAAGGTGACACGTGGCGCGGTGGTTGGTCTTCAATTATTGTGACACGTGGCGGCTTCTGATTGGTCGCTGAGATTTTTATCCGCCACGTGTCAGATAAGGATATGATATCCAATAATTGATGCTGACGTGGTGATGACGTGGCGGTGACGTGGCGACACTTGGGAAAGAGACTGTTGGCACCGTAGGATTGCGACACGTGTCACTTCCTGATTGGCTGATGATGATGTGGCATGAAACGTGGCAATTTTGACTTGTTGACTTGCTGACGTGGCTGATGACAAGGAGACACGTAGGATGACACGTGGCACACGTGGCGATGACGACTGTCGGCACCGTAGGATGCTGACACGTGGCACGGCGCATGTTAGCAGATCGGCTGTGATGGAGACACGTGGCACGGCGTATTTTAGCAAAGTCAAACTTTTCTCAGATTCTGATTTGTGGACCCGGCACACGTTAGTACTGTTCGGCGCATTTTAGACGTCGCGTCGCGGAAGTCTTGGCAGCATGACGCGCTAAAGACCAAAATATCCCCGTTGACGCATTTTTGTCCGTTTTTGCCCCAAATTGCCTCCAATGCTTTCCAAACTTTATTTATCTGCAAAATAACAACAAAACACATCAAAACATTCATAAAACTCGAGAAACTATACGAAATATTAGGTCAAATGAGTGGGAATAAGTGATATAAATACCACTCATCACACCCCCAAACCTAACATTTTGCTAGTCCTCGAGCAAAACATAAAATAAAATAACATAATAAAATTTAACTAAGCCACTTTCGTAGGGATCACGATTGCATTTAGCGTATGCAACAAGCATTTAAACCCCTAGGTGTCCCTATCGTGAGGGCTTACAGCAATGATACCCACAAACATTTTTACAAAAGTAAAAAGTTAGTAAATCTAATGCACACAAAAGCAAAAAGACAAGAGAAAAGAGAATAAAGAAGTTAATGACTAATCAAGTGAAACTTCTACTCCAAGTTACTAGTTGTTTTGTTTCTTTCTAAACTACCGAATAAGTAAATTCTCCGATTATATTTACCATTCTCCATATACACAGCCAGCAAAATATTAATCAACTCATTTTTGCCCACAACAGTCACAAGTGCAATTGATAAGAGAATAATATTTTTGTCCTAAGGTTCTATTAGATTTCACACCTTTTTATAGTAATGGAGTAAAATTTTTTTTTTCTGATTTTTCTGATTTTTTCTTTCTTTTTTCTCTATTTTTTATTTATATACAATATCTTCTGTCTATATAGCGAGCTTTGGGTCGGTGGCTCCCAAACCAGTTGGCTTTAGGGCACCAGGTGTTAAGACACCCCTACGGACTTAATTACCCAGACATTAGATATAAATATTTTTGCAACATCCTTGATCCATGTAGCGAGCTTTGGGCCAGTGACTCCCAAACCAGTTGCCTTTAGGGCACTAGGTGTTAAAACACCCTTACAGACTTAATAACCCGGATCTTAGATGCTTTATTTTTTTTTATTTTTTTTATTTTTTTTACTGCATCACTTTTTGAGATGCTTCCTCCAATTAAACTATAGCACTGAATATTACAATCCTGTCAGTTACAGCTCATGTCCGTATGTTACTATGCATGTTGATAATACCTGCCAACTAAGCATATGAAGATCCATTTTAGTCAGTTTTATGGAGAATCTACAAATTAAATAATTCAAAAGGAAATAAACAAAAATTAACTTGTTTCGAAATAGGTTTGAAATACGTCTCAGGAGTGGAAACTCCTTACTCAGCTATCTCTTACCAATTTCACCTTTTTAGTCAAAATAAAAACACAAAAACGCAAAATATTTTTGTAATTTTTGAAAAATTTTCAATTTTTTTTTTTTCGAAAAAATTTTGGACTAAAAATAAAAAAAACACATAAACTAAAAACAAGATACTAATCAACTAATTCCCTCCCCCAAACCTAAATGAGTCATTGTCCTCAATGTCTTAAACAGTAAAGGAATAGTTTAGAAGATAGTACCTGATTAGCTGAAATCTACAGGAAATTAAAGGTTAAGATCCAGATTAATTCGACGCCTCTTACCACGATCGTCCTTAGACCAATTTATCTTTGAAAGTATAGGGTCAACTTGTGGTTCATAGGCTATGAGTTGATCTATCAGATCCGGAGCAGTTCTGGCAGTAAAGAGGAGTTCTTTCATAGGTTTCGACACGAACCCATTTCTCCGAGCATCATCAAGAAACACACAAATAAAATCATAAAATCCATCAACATTAAGCAGTCCAAGCGGTTTCTGGTGTATGTTCAGGTTCGCCCAAGATAGAACTATAAAAATTTCCTCTAATGTGCCCAAGCCACCTGGCAAAGCGATAAAAGCATCAGCACGATTAATCATTTCTACCAGTCGTTCAGACATACCTGGCACGATCAGTTCCTCTCCGTTTGACGATCTAATAAGATTTACCTCTGCCAAGGGTTTTGGGATGATTCCCAAAATATGACTGCCTCCCTCCTGTACAGCCTTTGAAACGATCCCCATAAGTCCGAGATTGCCTCCGCCATATATTAAGTGCATATTCCTTGCAGCTAAGACTCGACCCAATTCTTGTGCTGCTTCTATTTATTGTGGTTTAGTACCAACACTACTACCGCAAAACACATAAATGTTTTCAACTCGTCTTCTTGAAGTGGCTTCCATTTTTATATGTATTTCTTTCTCAACTCTGGATGCCTTCAAAAGTGCAATGACGGGCTGAATTTATAGTACCTGAAAAGGGTGAGTAAAAATAGCACAAGTATCTTCCAGAGGACGATTAGTAGCGAAATAATATCGTGATAGTCAAAAAGGTCTGGATCCTGTCGGAGAAAATTAAAAGAAAACAACAAAATAAATCACAATTATTAAGAAAAGACAAAGAGATATAATATTTACAAGAAAAGTAACGGCTTGATTGACGTCTATGCGTCAGGGACAAGTTTCCCATCCAATTTTCTTATAAATTGGCAAACAGGGTCTTTTTGAGTCAGATTCCCAAGACTTAACTGTTGTATTTCTTTTTGGAATTTTGTATGTAATTTGCGAATGGCTATGTGAACATATCCACTGGGATGCGTCTCAAGAGTTGAAGATATTTCATCTACAGACTCCTTACTCAAGCCATCCCTAATGAATTTAATTTTGTCTTCGCAATTATCAGACACCATTCCTAAAGAACGACAACGAGTGTTGCAATTAAATCGTGCACATTTGAAACAAACACACATTTGCTTAGCTCTACGTTTCTTTGCATAGGTGCTTCTTCCAAAACCAGGCAGATGTGAAATAAAAGAGAAAGAAGACTCACATGCTAATCGGACTCGTGCTTCAATTACCTAAAGAATATCATTAGGAATACCATGGATTGTCAATAACCTCATCCGTTCCAAGCGAGCTTTGTATACTTTCATCAGAGATTTTGGAGGGAGAGAAGGAAATTGCTTGTGAAGATTTGCGAGAGCTTCTTCCATCTTGAAATGACTAAACCTGCAAAAATTAAACACCAAAAATTAAACACACCAAATCACAATATATACACAAATTGCATGGGTTTCCTCTCTGCCAGCGCTAAGTTTAAAGTCGTCAGCTAGACGTGACTTCTCGAACGTTAAGCTGGATCTGAAAGTGTAACACTTTCTTTTTGTCGCTCAAATGATTCTCCCCAGTAGTGCTTGCCACGCTTGTTTTTAACCTTGAAAGTTTTGTTAGCGTTAGGATCATGTATCTCAACGGCTCTATTTGGTAAAACTTTGGTGATCACAAATGGACCTGACCATCGTGATTTTGGCTTCCATGGGAAGAATTTCACCCTTGATTTGTTTAACAGTACCTTCTGCCCTGGTTCCAGTTGTATGCGCACTAACTTTTCATCATGTCTTTTCTTGCCATTTTCTTTGTACAATTTGGCATCTTCAAAAGGCTGATTGTGAAAATCCTCCAATTCGTTGAGCTGGTGGAACTTTTTCTCTTCTGTTGCTTGTAGAACAAGAATTGGCTCTTTCAGTGCAAAAGATGCTTTATCTTTAGGCTCCACAGACAATTGACATGTTTTAAGTTTGTCAGTAGAACTTTGTCTTTCATCAGAGTTCTGGATGGTACTGTGTATCACATCGAGTTTGAAACATTCCTCATTCTTTTCATCATCTGGAAAATTCATGGCCTTGAAAACATTGAATGTTACTTCTTGGTCCTGTACCCTCATGGTTAATTCTTCTTTTTGTACATCAATAATGGTTCGACCTGTAGCCAAGAATGGTCTTCCAATGATGATTGGCACGTCTGCGTCTTCCTCCATATCAAGGACAATAAAATCTGCTGGGAAAATGAATTTGTCAACTTTGACCAGCACATCCTCAACTACGCCTCTTGGAAATACGAGTGTTCTATCAGCAAGTTGCAGTGAGACTGAAGTTGGCATTGTTTCTCCAATCTGTAATTTCCTGAAAATAGAAAAAGGCATCAAGTTAACACTAGCACCTAAATCACATAAAGCCTTACCAAAGTTATGTTCTCCTATGACGCAGGGAACAATGAAACTGCCATGATCTTTCAACTTCGGGGGAAGTTTCCTCTGAATGATAGCACTGCATTCTTCTGATAATGCTACTGTCTCGTAATCTCCCAATCTCCGCTTTCGTGAAAGAATATCTTTCATGAATTTGGCATAGGTGGGCATTTGTTCCAACGCTTCTGCAAATGGAATGTTGATATGCAGCTTTTTGAAGATTTCCAGGAACCGAAAAAACTGCTTGTCCAATTTGTTCTTCTGAAGACGTTGAGGAAAAGGTGGATGTGGAGTGGTCTGTTCTTTTTCTTTTGCTTCTTTTTCCTCCATTTGTTGCTTTGTTTCTTTTGGAACTTCCTCAGCAGTTGAATTAACTCCAACATCTTTGTTGATTTCAGTACCGCTCTTTAACATGATGGCATGACATTGTTCCTTCCCAATGTTTCTTGGATTTGGCTCTGTGTTGCTAGGAAGGGTACCTGGCGGTCTGTAACTCTGAGCATTTGCCAGTTGTCCCATTTGATTCTCCAGTGCTTTAATAGAATCAGATTGGCTTTGAATTAATGTTGCTTGGGATTTAAACATAGCATCGTATTTTGCTTCTTGCTTTTTGAACATCTCTACAAACCACTCTTTCATTTCTGGTTCTTTTGCCTGCTCCTGGCTTTTGTTCTGTTGCTTGAATTCAGATGGTGGATAGTTCTGCTGTTGGCCTGAATTGTTGTTCCATGATAAATTGGGATGATTCCTCTACCATAGGTTGTAGGTGTTGGAATATGGATTGTTCCCCTGTCTGTTGAAATTGTTGATATAATTCACCATTTCTTCATGTTGTTTTGGTTCTGGTGCTCCTCCATATGGTGAACTTGTGGTTCCAGCGATGTTCACAACTTGCGTGCTAAGTGTTTCTAGACATTTGCATATCTGATCCAGCCTGGTATTCACTGCTGTGTTTGCTCCAACTTCATAAATTCCTGCAATTCTTTGGATCATGCTCCTTTCTGTTGGCCACAAGGAATTGTTGTTGGCCATTTCTTCGATTAGTTCCCAGGATTGATCTTCTCCTTTTGCCATTAAAGCTCCTCCAGCAGCAGCATCGATTGTGGTTCTCATTATTCCAGAAAGTCCATTTTAGAATGTTTGGACTTGAAGCCATTTTGGAATCTCATGGTGAGGAAATTTCCGGAGCAAATATTTGTACCTTTCCCAAGCTTCGCAGAGGGATTCTGAATCTTGTTGTACAAAGGATGTGATGTCATTCCTCAGCTTTTCGGTTCTGGCTGGTGGAAAGTACTTTGCAAGAAATTTGGTGGCTAAAGTGTTCCAAGTTGTAATGGAACCTGCTGGTAGTGAATGTAGCCAAGCTTTAGCTCTGTCCTTCAAGGAGTATGGAAAAACTCACAGTCTCATTGCTTCTTCCACTTCTCAGTTGTAATTAAAAGTGCCGTAAACTTCAAGGAAGTTGCTGATGTGGGAATTAGGATCTTCAGTTGCATTCCCCCTGAATTGAACTGACTGCTGAATCATCTGAATGCATGTTTTGATGTCACACGCATTTGCTGGTAATGGAGGAAGTACAATACATGAAATGAGTCTGTCAACCACCGGAATGGTTCTGTCTCGAATGAGAATTGGTGGTGCAACTCCAACGGTTCAGGTTCCATGTTGACTAAAGCTTCTTGGCCTTCTCGCCTTTCACTTCTCAACTGTCTCATGGTTCATTCAATTTATGGGTCAAGCGGTTAAAGTTCAAAGCTTCTGGTTCGTCTTATGAAGTTTCTAAGAACCTGAAACACAAGAAAACAAAAACAATAAGTAAAAAGAAAATTAGATACAAGTAAAGGTATCGAACCCCTAAACTAATAGTAAAGGATAAATAAGTCCCTGGCAACGGCGCCAAAAACTTGACCGGCGTAAACACACACGTATAATGCAAGCGCACGTATTGTTCAAGTAGTATAAAAATATCGATCCCACGAGGACTTAATATCTAATCTATTAATTTTATGAATTCAAATGATTACTAGTATCTAACAGGTTGTTTGATTGATTTGAAATGGTGACGATTCTAAATTTAAAAACGAGTAAATAAAATTGTTCGAAAGTAGGTTTTAAGAAAATTCAATATTAAAAACTATCTAGGGTTGTGATTTCTTCCAATATCATTTTAAAGATGAAGTGGTTATCTTAAAGTTGGGTAATATATTGATTTATTAACCTGGAACACTAAATTATGTGTAAGCCTCTGTCGATGGTCAGACCCAAATACCCAGTTTAACCCAATTGAACCATATGTCTATGTCAACCAAATTATCTGGATTCATTAAGTTTAAGTCCCAATTATGGCTACCCCCGCCCGACAGGTATATTCCTATCCTGTAAGGAAATCTATTAAAGGGTTATTATCCTCAAGGAAGATCGTGGGCTATTGAGTCTAAGGCTGAAACCTAAAATCCCTATGTCTAGTTCATTTTAGATTTACCAGATCAATTTTATTAATGGCCAGTTAATGAAAAAGCATTAAGATTAAAACTCAATAAATAAACCTTTATATTACTCAAGCTATAATCTAACCCTTATAAAACGGTGATATTGGATTTCATCACAACCCCAGATAACTAATTTAGTTACAACACATAACTAGGGCTAGTAAAAACTTGAAAATAAAAAGAGATAAAGTAAAAACGCGGTAAAGTAAATACTGAAAAGAAAATTACAATAAAATAAAATGCTAAGGTAAAAGGAATTACTTTTACTACTACTAATTTAGATATCTCCCATAAAATAATATATAAACTTGTGATTCTTTTTCCAACCAGCCATATAGGCGGTAACCTGATTAAGTCAAATTAAGTCCAACCAGCCATAAAGGCGGAACCAAAATTAAATTACCAACCGACCAATCTGGCGGTATCCTTTATTAGTCAGGTTTAAATCAGATTAAAATGAATTACCAACCGACCAATCTGGCGGTATCCTTTTTAAGTCAATATTTTAAATAGTGAATATATTATTTTTAAGGGAGATTAATCTAAATAGTAACAGTAAAAGAATTACCTTTCACCCTAGCTGGGGGAGTTACCTCCTCATGGTAAATAATAAAAACTGTAAAAGGTAAAATGTAAAAATTAAATTACTATATTAACAAAACGTAATTAAAATTAATTACAAAACTAAAAACTAAAAAAAACTAAAAATTAAAAAAGAAGTAGAGAGAGAAACTCTCTCTTTAGAAAGATTATAAGAGAGAGAGTGGTGCACTGAAATCTGAAATTTCGAGTTCTAATTATAGGCAAAAAAATCGGTTTTCAGCGTCGCGACGCCAAAGCCCTCAGCGTCGCGACGCTGGCTTTTATCGACGTGGCACGCTCTGGTTCACCGGTTTGAAGATTCTGGATAAGCTGATGAGGTGACACGTGGCGCGGTGGTTGGTCTTCAATTATTGTGACACGTGGCGGCTTCTGATTGGTCGCTGAGATTCTTATCCGCCACGTGTCAGATAAGGATAGGATATCCAATAATTGATACTGACGTGGTGATGACGTGGTGGTGATATGGCGGTGACGTGGCACCGTAGGATTGCGACACGTGTCACTTCCTGATTGGTTGATGATGATGTGGCATGACACATGGCAATTTTGACTTGTTGACTTGGTGACATGGCTGATGACATGGAGACACGTAGGATGACACGTGGCACACGTGGCGATGATGACTGTCGGCACCATAGGATGCTGACACGTGGCATGGTGCATGTTAGTAGATCGGCTGTGATGGTGAAACGTGGCACGACGCATTTTAGCAAAGTCAAACTTTTCTCAGATTCTGATTTGTGGACCCGGCGCACGTTAGCACTGTTCGGCACATTTTAGACGTCACGAAGCAGAAGTCTTGGCGGCGCGATGCGCTAAAGACCAAAATATCCCTGTTGACGCATTTTTGTCCGTTTTTCCCCCAAATTGCCTCCAATTCTTTCCAAACTTTATTTATCTGCAAAATAACAACAAAACACATCAAAAGGTTCATAAAACTCGAGAAATTATACGAAATATTAGGTCAAATGAGTGGGAATAAGTGATATAAATACCACTCATCAGCTGCTACACATTATACAGACACCTCTTGGGCCTAAGCCCAAACCTGATCAGTTACTTGAGATTGAGCTTTGGAAGACTCACAGCGATGATTGCGATACTGCTCAGTCCATTATGCTTACTTCCATGACTCAGCATTTCCATCGACAGAACAGGGACTTGGATCCCTATAACATATTGGCGAGGTTGCAAGATCTTCACCGATCTAACTAGAGATCGCAGAGATATGAGTTAGTAAAGAAGCTCTTCCGTTCACGTATGTCAGAAGGCATGTCTGTTGAGTCCCATGTGGCACAGGTCATTGCTAACATAAATGAGCTGGCTGAGATGGGGATAGTCTTAGAGGGTGAGATTACTATAGATATGGTCTTGCAATCTCTCCCTGACACTTGGAGACAGTTCATCATAAACTATAATTTGATGAACACTGATGATACTCTTGGAGACTTATTATCTATTCTCAAGGAAGCTGAGAAAGAGCTGCTTATGGGCAATAAGTGCGAGGCGCACTTTGCTTCGATATCTCGGACACAGAGGGCTAGGCCCAAGGCGACTGGAGGTGTGAAGAAGAAGAATCATAATAGAAAGGGCAAGGCTAAATCATCAAAGGCTTCTGGGAAGCCTAAGGAAAAATCTCAGGATGTTTGCCTCCAGTGCGGTAAGCAGGGTCACTAGAAGCGTGACTGCCGCGAGTACAAGGCGCTCCAGAAGGAGATTAAAGCAAGCAAGGCACCGGCTTCATGTATGTTTGTTATTGAAATAAACATGACTACTTCTATTTTTAAAAATTCGATTTTTGATTCTAGTTGTGGTACTCACATATGTACTGATGTGCAGGATCTGCATATTAGCAAGAGACTGACCTGAGAGGAGATTGATCTACGCGTTGGAAATGGGGCACCAGTCGCCGTTTTGGCCGTTGGCACTTTTGTTTTAGAACTGCCTTCAGGGCATGTACTTAAACATTCTGATTGTTATTATGTACCTAGTTTGACTAGAAATATTATCTCTGTATCTTGTTTGACCCAATGCGGGTACACTTTTGTATTCCGAAACACTAGGTGTTTTGTTTATAAAGATGACTTTGAGATATGTTCTGCTGATGCTAAAAATGATATTTATATTTTGAATATAAATCCATCTCAAACATATAATATAACAAACAAAAGGCTCAAAATGAGTAACAAAGATGAAACTTATATGTGGCACTGTCGTCTGGGACACATAAACAAGACTCGCATATCCACACTTTCGAAGAGTGGGTACTTGGATGGATTTGATCCAAATTCATATGACGTCTGCGAATCTTGCTTATTAGGCAAAATGCCTAAATCACCTTTTAACGGTAAGGATGAACGCGCCACTGAACTGTTAGCCCTCGTTCATAGTGACATATGTGGGCCCATGTCTAGCCAGGCTAGAGGTGGATATGAATATTTCGTAACCTTTACGGATGATGCATCACGTTATGGTTATGTGTATATTATGAGACACAAGTCGAAAACTTTGGAGAAATTCAAAGAGTTTCGACACGAAGTTGAAAAACAGACCGGCAAGAGTATAAAGACATTACGGTCGGATCGTGGTGGCAAATACTTGAGCAATGAGTTTCTATATTACTTGAAAGAATATGGTATTCTTTCACAGTGGACTCCTCCTGGAACACCGCAATTAAACGGTGTGTCCGAACGGAGAAACCGAACTTTATTGGACATGGTAAGGTCTATGATGAGTCACACTGAGCTACCTATTTCCTTCTGGAGATATGCATTATACAATGTAATTCTTATTTTGAATAAGGTTCCGTCAAATTCTGTACAACAGACTCCGTAGGAGATATGGACAGGAAAGAAACCGGGTTTCTTATTCCTGAAGATTTGAGGATGTTGGGCATACGTCAAATGTTTGGAAGGTACCAAACTTGAGCCCAAATCGGATAAATGCCTATTCATAGGATATCCTAAGGAAACCAAAGGATATTACTTCTATCACCCACGAGAGAACAAAGTATTTGTTACTCTACATGCGGTTTTCCTTGAGAAAGAATTCCTAAATGCAGTGGTTAGTGGGAATAAAGTAGAACTCGATGAAAATCGGAGTGATACTGTTCCTGGCATAGAATCCTCAACAGAACAAGAACAGTCCATCCAGGATGAGACTGTACCACAATCTTCTATTACACAAGGACCGCGTAGGTCGGAGAGAGTCAGGATACAACCTGAGAGGTATGGGTTTCTGATCTCACCTCATGTGGATATTAATCTCATTGAGGATAACGAGCCGGCTACGTATGAGGAAGTGATATAAGATATCGATTCCGCTTTATGGTAAGAGGCCATGAAGTGCGAAATGGATTCCATGTACACCAATCAATTTTGGACACTGGTTGATACACCAGAAGGCATAAAGCCTATTGGATGAAAATGGGTCTTCAAGAAGAAGACCGACATGGATGGCAACATACAAAGGTAAAAAGTTAGGCTTGTAGGGAAAGGGTATCGACAACGACATGGTGTCGATTATGACAAAACATTCTCACCTGTTGCCATGGATAAACCCATTCGGATAATGCTTGTTATTGCTGCATATTTCAATTACGAGATATGACAGATGGACGTTAAAACTGCTTTTCTTAATGGAAACCTTTTGGAGGATGTTTATATGCAACAGCCTGACGGTTTTATCGTGCCTAGACTTGTAAACAAGGTTTGTAAGTTAAATCGGTCCATTTATAGACTGAAGCAAGCATCGCGGTCATGGAATCAACGTTTTGATGAGATCATAAAAGAATATGATTTCATTCAAGACGAGGATGATCATTGTGTATATAAGAAGGTTATTGGGAGCGCACTGACTTTTATTGTCCTTTATGTTGACGATGTATTGCTTATGGGTAATGACATTCCCATGTTAACATCGGTTAAAGCTTGGTTTTCATTAAAATTCTCCATGAAAGATCTGGGAGAAGCAGCCTATATTCTAGGAATAAAGATCTACCGGGATAGATCTAGAAATCTGCTTGGACTCTCCCAGAGCACGTACATTGACAAGTGTTGAAGAGATTCAACATGGATCAGTCCAAGAGGGGACTGTTGCCTGTGTCACATGGTGTCTATCTATCTAAGGACATGTGTCCTAAAACTCAAGATGAGAGAGATAACATGAGTCGGATACCGTTCGCCTCGGCAGTCAGATCGATCATGTATGCCATGATATGTACGCGACCTGATGTCTCCTATGCTTTTAGCATGTGTAGTCGCTATCAGGCCGATCCAGGTGATGGTCACTGGATGGCGGTTAAGAACATCCTTAAGTATCTTAGATGAACTAAGGATGATTTCTTAATATATGGAGATGGAGAACTTGAGGTAACTGGGTATACTGATCCAAGTTTCCAAACCGATAAAGACGACTGTAAGTCACAATTCGGGTATATATTTTGTTTGAATGACGGAGTAGTGAGCTGGAAATCTTCCAAGCAAGAGACTGTTGCCAATTCAACAACAGAAGCGGAGTACATTGCTGCAGCTGAAGCAGCAAAGGAAGCAGTTTGGATCCGAAAATTCCTAATTGGATTAGGAGTAGTTCCGTTAGCAGCTGACCCCGTTCCATTGTATTGTGACAATAACGGGGCTATAGCGCAAGGCTAAGGAACCGAGGTCTCATCAATGATCTAAGCATGTTCTTCGACGTTTCCATCTGATAAGTGAGATCATACATCGTGGCGATGTGAAGGTCGAGAAGGTCGCATCAGATGACAACATGACAGATTCGCTGACGAAAACTATTCCTCAGCAAAAGTTTGAGTGACATGTACATAGTTCAGGTATTAGATGCTTGAGTGACTGGCTATAGGCCAAGTGGGAGATTGTTGGACAGTTATGACCCATAGCGTCACTGTTTGTAAAAGACATTGTGTTTTTGTACAAAATTAACTATGTAGTAATGAAATTGCCTTTTACTGTTTTGTAATTTATTTACTTTGAAATATAAATGGTAAAAGTCCATATGATTTGTTCCGGATTGAGATGATATGAGACAGTATCAATCCATAAAGGTTTAATCATTAAATATCCCTAGTCGTAGTATTATCGAGACTGGACATCGATAATGTGGAATAGACTAGTATTGCACTTGTGCGCGTTGTGAGGGCATAACGACATAGTTTTCATATATTTAAGTATTGGATACTTATGCAAGTGTGATAGGAGGTTTTGTTTTACCGATGGTACGGAAAACAGCTTCGCTCTGGATAAACCCCGCGGAATCCCGTTGGTAGTATGTAATGTGTCTATGGGAGTCCGCTTCAGGGTAGGTGTATTTGGTCTTAACCTGAGACTTGCATCGCTAGTACATGCGACAATCGGTAAACTTTAGTTTTGGTCATCCAGGGCTTTAACAGGTTCTATGTACGCCTCTTCTAGGTTTATTGAGAATCGTAGTGTACTGGATGTGATATCAAGATGGTAGTATCACTTCAGACATATGGAGATGATGCACGCACGGATTCAGCACTAGTTCTCTATTTTGTTGCAACCATCGGGATAATATGACAAGGTCATGATTATCCGATTCAAAGAGACTAGTTGCTTGATAATTATCCGATTCAAAGAGACTAGTTGCTTGATAACCAATATGTGCTTCGTACGGGGCAAACACTGTTCCAGCCCCAGGCCTTGCACGTGACATCCGATACTGGATCGCTATACGCAATACTACGTATACTACACCTGACATAGATTAAATATTCCAGTAAGAATATTTCTGTAGAATTGGGTAGGCACGGTGCTTTGCTAGAAGCCAACCATGTCTTGTAAATCAGTAAGCACATGGTACAAGGTACTCACTTTATCGGATAATCCGATAATCAGATTTACTGCCAACATATCCAGAGATCTCTTGGGTCGCTTCCTAAATATTCACCGATGACAGTTGACTCGATTAGAATTAATCTAGGATTAATTAAGAGAGGGAAAATTAATCTGGGATTAATTGAAGCTTTATTTAATCTGGGATTAAATATGTTCGGAAGAGAGGGAACACGATTAATTTGGAATTAATCGGTAAAATAAATTTAATAGTTAAATTTGATTTTTCTATTTAATTTATTCGAATGGGCTAAAATTAATATATCAGATATATTAATATGAATTGGATTTCATTACGAAATTAAAGTCGGACTTTAATACGAGAACGAATTAATTTAGAATTAATTCGTAAACGACGTTCGTAATATATTTGCAAGGCATCGTTATTTAATTAAATTAGATTTATTTATTTAGCGACGAAAGTTTGTTTAATCAGATTAAACGGAACCGAGTCGCGGCAAATGTTCGTAGAGACATTTAAATTTTGAATTAAAATGTGGGGCCAACTTCACATGTGGTAGTTGGGAGGGTAGTTGGCATTAAAGCCAATACCACTTGCTTTTCAACCACCAAGTTTTGGTTTTGTGAAACCAAGACTCTCAACTACCAAGTTTGGATGAAAAGGGTAAAAACCCTTTTACTAAAACATATCTCTCTCCCTCATTTGGTAACACTTTTGAACAAAACACAAACCTTAGTTCTTCAAGGCTTGGGCGTGAGCTTCTCTTCCACCTCTCTTTGGATTTTGTTTCAAATCAACAAAGCTAGCACTTGTACAAGTCAACAAAGGTGATAGGGAAACTAACTCAAAGCTTGGAATCTACAAAGGTTGGATCTTGGAGATCATCTTCTCAAATTTTAAAAGCTCAAATTCATTCGTTGTAAGTATATTCCGCAACTTATAATGATCTTAATCACATGTTTTCATGCTTAATATATCCTTGGCATATTCTAGGAACACTAACAAATATGTCTTTTGCCGGTTTGGAGATAAGCCCAAGTTTGTTAGTATATGAGACAATGCATTCCTCTCCGTTTGAGTCTCCGATGAGGTTTGTCTCTACTAATAGTTTTGGAATGATTCCCAAAACATGTCTACCATATTCTTGCACGGCTTTTGAAACACATCCCATTAATCCAAGATTGCCACCGCCATATACTAAGTGCATATTTCGTTCAGCAATAACTCTCCATAATTCCTTTGCAGCCTTAATAAACATTGGTTTATTACCAGAGTTGGATCCACAGAAAACACAAATTCTCTTGACTCGCAACAAATTTGATAGGGGAACTAACTCAAAGCTTGGAATCTACAAAGGTTGGATCTTGGAGATCATCTTCTCAAATTTTAAAAGCTCAAATTCGTTCGTTGTAAGTATATTCCGCAACTTATAATGATCTTAATCACATGTTTTCATGCTTAATATATCCTTGGCATATTCTATGAACACTAATAAATATGTCTTTTGCCGGTTTGGAGATAAGCCCAAGTTTGTTAGCATATGAGACAATGCATTCCTCTCCGTTTGAGTCTCCGATGAGGTTTGTCTCTACTAATAGTTTTGGAATGATTCCCAAAACATGTCTACCATCTTCTTGCACGGCTTTTGAAACACATCCCATTAATCCAAGATTGCCACCGCCATATACTAAGTGCATATTTCGTTCAGCAATAACTCTCCATAATTCCTTTGCAGCCTAATAAACATTGGTTTATTACCAGAGTTGGATCCACAGAAAACACAAATTCTCTTGACTCGCTACTGTGAAGTTGCTTCCACTATCTCTCTCTTATTTGGATGTTATAGATGGGTCGAAGAGAGAAATATAGAGCTGAATTTATAGAACCTAAAAATGGGTGAGTAATAGTAACACTAGTACCTGCCAAATGACAATTATTAGATGAACGTTAAAATAAATAGTGAAAAATCAAAAAGTTTAGATCTTGTCGGCAAAAATAAAGGAATAAAAATAGAAAAGAAAATCAAAGCAATTATTAAGGCAACAGAATTGTCTACGCCATATGCCATTAGCTTAGTATAAATTCATAAGGATGCGTCTCAAGAATTCATTCTTTCTCAGCCATCACAAATGAATTAGCTCTATTCTTTGTGATTGCCAAACACCATTCCTTCTGTCTTAAAATGCTCCATTTGTGTTTTTCCCTATATGGAGGTTTCAGCATGGTTTTGGACGTCCGATTAAAGACAATCCCATGAGCATTGCTTTTGAAGGGTCTCTTCCAACGGTAAAGTGGCAAAAAGAATTTTGCCTCATTCAGTGCCACATTTTTAACCTTTATCACTCCAGTGGTTCCTTAAAAGAAAGAAAGAAAATCAGGAGGTCTCGTATGGTGCTTGACATGGAATGGAAGTTCCAATCTGTCAAGCTTCTAGGTGATGTCTTTGATTTGTAGTCCCTAAAACAGTGATGTTTCTCCTGAATGTCCGAGATCTTCAAATTGCTCCCCCATTTGCTATGCTTCTTGCTCCACCTTTTCTTCACTGATGTATTTTAGGATTTTTGCATTCAATTCTTCATCTGTCATATGTGAAATGCATGCTCCATAAGTGTCAACCTGAAGATGTAAAGAGATATCAGATTTTAGGTCTTCATCTTCTGTGGTTGATGTGACTAGCTCAAGTATATATTCTTCAAACATCTGTGCAATGGAAGCTCCAAGATCTTCCTTTTGAGGATGCAGAATTTCATCTTCTATTCGTTGGCACAAACAGCTCTGCTTCTTCATCATCTTCAGAGTTCGAATAATAAAAATCAAATCGAGACTTTGCTGGTTCGAGTTCCTGAATTGATACCTTAGATTCATGATACTACTCAGCCTCCTCCTATGCTAAAGTGTCATCATGAAGTGCTTGGTACTCGAAGGCTTCAACAGTGTCATCTAAAAATGCTCCTTGAGGTATGTAGCTCTAGTTTTCTGTTAATTGTCTCGTTTGATCAATCAATCTTTGAATAACTGCCTCTTGACTCTGAAACATTGCATCCCACTTTTCATTACTTTTCTTGAGCATGTCCACCATTTCTCATATCATCTGTTTTTCCCCTAATGAGGATCGTAGATGGATGGTGGATAAGATGGATAATCAGGTTCAGTGAAATATGCTGGTTCTTCGTACCTTGAATGATTCCGATAATTCTGCCATTCTGAAAGGTATATATATTGATCGCTCGGGTGGTTACCATCACATATTACACATCTCCTCATTGCGTTCTGTTTAGAAAATGTAGTATTGCTTGGTTCTGGCATCCACTGATAATTGTTGGGCTGGATAATAGGCCTCAGAAAATCGAATTGTTGCTCCCTAATTTGGGGTGTATCTCCTTCTAGTAAAGCTCGTAATCTTTATATCTCCCAATAAAGATCCATGTCAACCACCTGAAAAATAAAAGAAGGAAATAAAATTTACAGATAAAAGAAAATTAGATACAAGTAAATTAGATAGCTTCAAAATTAATAACTCAATAAAAATAAGTCCCCGGCAACGGAGCCAAAAACTTGACCGGTGCGTAATCACACTCGTATGACGTAAGCGCACATATCGTTCAAGTAATATAAAAATATCGATCCCACGAGGACTTAATTCCTACTATTATTATTAATTATTGAAACCATTTATTTACATATATCTAATTAAGGGAGAAGAGAATGATTACTTTTGGTTGGTTGAATGTGGATTTGTTTAAATAAAATAAACAAAAGAAAATACTAAGAAAAATAAATAAAAGACACAAAGATCTAGGGTTGTGATTCCACATAATATTATCCTAAAGATGAATTGATTCTCTTATATATGTGTAATAAGTCAGTTTGCTAACTTGGAACACAAAGATATGCAAAAGTCTATGTCGATGGTCAAACGTAAATACCCAAATAACCCAATTAATCATATGTCTATGTTAACCAAGTTTCCTGAATTCATTAAGTTCAAGTTCCAAAAGTGGCTACCCCCGCCCGACAGGTATATGTCTATCTTGTAAGGAAATCTATCCTCAAATAAGATCGTTGGCCATTGAATCTAAGTCTGAAACCTAAAATCCCTTTGTCAAGTTCATTTTAAGTTTACCAAATCAATCTTATTAATGGCCAATTAACAAGAAGCATTAAGCTTAAGACTCAATAAACAAACTAAAGAATTACCCATAAAAGAAAATCGATTATTAAATGTGTGGATATTATGTTTCATCACTTCCCTAGAATAAAAATAAAATACCGGGGTTGGGGGATCCACATTTACTGTTTCAAATTTAAAAATATTCATTACTATAATATCGAATTTATCAGTGATATTACAAACCAGCTATATGGCGGTATCCTCATTAAGTAAGATTTTCATTAAGTCAGACCGACCATAATGGCGGTATCATTATTTGTCCATAAACCAACCATATAGGCGGTAATCATCTGTCACATAAGATCGGCCATATAGGCGGTATCTGATGAGTGGTATTTATATCACTATTTCCCACTCATTTAACCTAATATCTTGTATATTTTCTATGGTTTTGTGAACGTTTTGATGTGTTTTGTAGATAAATAAAGTTTGGGAAGCACTGGAAGCAATTTAAGGCCAAAATAGAGAAAAATGATAGAAATGGCAATTTGGTAATTTCAGCGTCGCGACGCCAAGGCTGCGTCGCGACGTCTAACGTGCGCCGCAAGCCTGCTAACGTGCACCATGGACACGTGTCAGAATCTGAGAATTTTGACTTGCTAACGTGCGTCGGATCTTGCTAACGTGCACCAGATCATGCTAACGTGCATCGTGCCACGTGTCATCATCACATAAGATCGACTAAAATGCACTGGGTTCCACGTGTCGCAATTCTATTTTACCAAACTTAGCGCGTGCCATGTGTCATCGTATTATTGGACCGAATCAACGGTGAATCACATTCTGCCATGTGTCTCCTTCTCAGTGGACCAAATGATCAGCTAATCTCTGCATGACACGTGTCAGCACCAGATTACACCGACGAAATCCGCGTGGTCAAAGCACATTGACTGAATACGCATCCTGGCGTCGCGACGCCAAGACATTTAGTGTCGCGACGCTGGCCCGAATTTTTACCTATAAATTGAGCTCAGTTGTACCTCAATTTCCTCGTGCTTTCCTTGGGAGCTTTTCCCTGTTTTTAGAGGATATCATCTAGTTTTGTAAATATAAATAATATTTAAATTATGTATTTTAATTTTTAGTTTTTATTACAACATTTAATTTATTTACTTTATGTTCAGTAGTTAGATTTCCGCTGGGGAAATGGTGAAGCTTTTATTATTTTAATTTAGATTAATCTCTCTTAAACATAATATGGAAATTATAATTCAAATTAAAAGGATTGCCGCCTCAATGGCTGGTTTTATTTATTTGACATAAAGTAACACCGTCTATATGGATGGTTTTAGGTGATAGATAATTATCGCCTATATGGCTGGTTTATCGATAAATAATGATATCGCCTTTATGGCTGGTTGGACTTAATTAAAATCTGACTTAATGAGGAATACCACCTATATGGTTGGTCAGTAATATCACAAATAAATTCTATATTATAGTAATGGAGATTTCTAAATTAGAATAGTAAAGGTGGATCCCCTAACCCAACATTTTATTTTTTTATTTTAGGGAAATGATGAAACACAATATCCACACGCTTAATAATTGATTTTCTTTTTATGGGTAATTCTTTAGTTTGTTTATTGAGTCTTAAGCTTAATACTTCTTGTTGTCTGATCACCAATAAGATTGATTTGGTAAACTTAAAATGAACTAGACATAGGGATTTTAAGTTTAGCCTTAGATTCAATAGCCCACGGTCTTCCTTGATGATAGATAACCCTTTAATAGATTTCCTTACTGGATAGACATATATCTGCCGGGTGGGGTAGCCATAATTGGAACTTAAACTTATTGAATCCATTTAATTTGGTTGACATAGACATATGGTTCAATTGGGTTATACTGGTTATTTGCGTCTGACCATCGACATAGGCTTTTGCATATTTTCGTGTTCCAGGTTAGCAAACTGATTTATTACACATAAGTAAGAGAATCAATTCATCCTTAGAATAATATTATGTGGAATCACGACCCTATATATTTTGAGTCTTTTGTTTATTTTCCTTAGTATTTTCTTTTATTTATTTTATTTAAGCAAATCCACATTCAACCAACCAAAAGCTATCATTCTCTTCTCCATCTAATTAGATACTCGTAAATAAATAGATTCAATAATTAGTAACAATAGTAGGAAATAAGTCCTCGTGGGATCTATATTTTATACTACTTGAACGATACGTGCGCTTGCATTATACGCGTCTGATTACGTACGGTCAAGTTTTTGGCGCCGTTGCCGGGGACTTATTTTTCTTGAGTTATTAATTTTGAAGCTATCTAATTTACTTGTATCCAATTTTCTTTAATTTTATCTGTAATTTTTATTTCTTTCTTTTGTTTTCAGGTGGTTGAAAAATGGAACAATACTATTGGGATATTGAGAGATCACGAGCTTTACTTGAAGAACATACACCCCAAATTTAGGAGCAACATTATGGTTTTCTGAGGCCTGTTGTCCAACCCAACAATTATCACTGGAGCAATACTACATTTGCTCAACAGAACGAAATTAGGAGATGTGTGATATGTGATGGTAACCACCCGAGTGATCAATGTATATACCTTTCAGTGGCAGAATTATTGAAGTCATTCAAGGTACGAAGAACCATCATATTTCACTGAACCTTATTATCCATCTTACCCATCATCCACCTACGATCTTCATCAACAACCAGAACCATCAAAGGAAGATCAGATAATTGACATACTTAAAGATTGGATCAAAAAACAAGACGAAAAGTTGGATACAATCCTTGAAACATGCCAGAATCAATTTGAAAGTATTCAGAGACAATCAAAATTCATTCAGAGACTGACAAATCAAACGAGAAAATTAACAGAAAACCAGAGCTACATACCTCAATGAGCATTTTCAGATGACACAGATGAAGCCTTCGAGTACCAAGAATTTCACGATGACACTTTAGCAGAGGAGGAGTTTGAGCATAATCAAGAATATGAGGTATCAGTTCAGGAACCCAAACCAGCGAAGTCTCTATTTGATTTTTATTATTCGACTCTGACGAAGATAAAGCTGAGCTATTTGTACCAACTGCAACAATAATTGAGGATGGACTTCTGTATCCTCAAGATCAAGATCTTGGAGCTTCCATTGCACAAATGTTTGAAGAAGATCTATCGGAGCCAATCACTTCACTCAGATCAGAGGATGAAGACTTAAAATCAGACATCTTTTTACATCATCAGGTTGACACTTATGAAGCATGCATTTCACAGATGACAGATGAAGAGCTGAATGCAGAAATTTTAAAATATATCTGTGAAGAAAAGGTAGAGCAAGAAGCAGAGCAAATGGAGGAGCAAATGTCAGACCTTATTGAAGATCCAAGGCATTCATGCGAAACATCATTGTTTTGGGGAGTACAAATCAATGACATCACCCAGAATCTTGACAAAATGGAACTTCCATTCAAAGTCAAGCACCATACGAGACCTCGTGATTTTCTTTCTTTCTTTTCAGGAACCACTGGAGCGACAAAGATAAAAAAGGTGGCACGAGTATTGAATGAGATAAAATTATTTTTACCACTTTACCGTTGGAAGAGACCCTTTAAAAGCAACGCACATGGGAATGTCTTTAATCAGACATCGAAAACGACGCTGAAACCTCATTGACACATGAATTTCAGTCACGTTTGGCTGAAGACGAAAAATTTAGCGCTAGTAGGGAGGCAACCCATGCAATTTGTTATAATTTCTGTTTTTATATTTTATGTATACATGTTGTAGAGTTTTTTAATTTTATGTGTTATTTTTGTAGGGAAAGGCACAAATGGAGCATTTTAAAACAGAAGAATGGTGTTTGACAATCACAAAGATGAGAGCTAATTCATTAGTGGTGGCTGAGTAAGGAATGGATTCTTGAGACACGTCCTTATGAATTTATACTAAACGAGTGGCATATTGCGTACACAATTTTGTTGCCTTAATAATTGCTTTAATTTTCTTTTCTTTTGTTATTTTCTTTTATTTTCGTCGACAAGATTTAAACTTTTTGACATTTCACGATTTTTTTAACGTTCATCTAATAATTTTCATTTGGCAGATACTTGTGCTACTATTACTCTCTCATTTTCAGGCTTTATAAATTCAGCCCTACATTTCTCTCTTCTACACATCCAGATATACATCCAAATAAGAGAGAGAAAATGGAAGCAACTTCACAGTAGCGATTCAAGAGAATTTATGTTTCATGTGGATCCAACTCTGGTAATAAACCAGAATTCATTGAGGCTGCAGAGGAATTGGGGTGAGTCATAGCATAGAAAAATATGCACTTAGTATATGGCAGTGGCAATCTTAGATTGATGGGAAGCATTTCAAAAACCGTTCAGGAAGGTGGCGGTCATGTTTTGGGAATCATTCCAAAACCTTTGAAGGACGAACAATTAATTAGACCAATAAATGGAGATGAACGCATTATATCGGGTATTCTGATCAACTCTATGAAATGATCAATACTGCGGATGCGTTTATTGCATTACCAGGTAGGCTTGGAACGATTGAAGAAATATTCACAGTAGCATCATGGCGCACTTGAACATTCATCAGAAGCCCATTGGATTACTCAACATTGAACATTTTTTCAATTTTCTGTTTGTATTTCTTGCGGAAGCCAAAAGACATGAGTTCGTCACAAAATCAGTTCAAGATATTTTCCTGACTGCGACAAAGACCGAAGAATTAATTGACCAAATCCTAGCCTTTGAACTAAAACTCGACCCCATTCTTTCCAAGTTAAATTGGTCAGATAGCGATCGTGGTAAGAAGCGTAAATTGGACATAGATCTTAATCGGTAAACTTTTCGTAGAATTTCATTTAACCAGGTACTATCTTCTAAACTCATCTTCTACTATTTTAGACATTGGGGACAATGTCTCATTTAGGTTTGGGGGAGGGGAATAGTTAATAGTATCTTATTTTTTTTATTTTTTTATTTTTAGTCCAAAATTTTTCGAAAAATACAAAAAAAAATTCAAAAATTACAAAATATTTTGCGTTTTTGTGTTTTTATTTTGACTAAAAATGTGAAATTGGTGAGAGATAACTATGTAAGGAGTTCCCACTCATGATAAGTATTTCAACCCATTTTCGAAACAAGTTAATTTTTGTTTATTTCCTTTTAAATTATTTAATTTGTAAATTCTCCATAAAAATGACTAAAATGAATCTTCATATGCTCAGTTGGCAAGTATTATTAATTTGCATAGTCACATACGGACATGAGTTGTAATTGAAAAGTTTGTAATATTCAGTGCTCTAGTTTAATTGGAGGAAGCATTTATAAATGGCAATGGAGTAAAAAAAATAAAAAATAAAAAAAGAGAAAAAATAAAAAAAAAAATGAAAAAAAAAATGTCTGAGATCCGAGTCATTAGATCCGTATGGGTGTTTTAACCCCTAGTGCCCTCAAAACCAACTGGTTTGGGAGTCACTGGCCCAAAGCTCGCTACATGGATCGAAGATGTTGCAAAAATATATAATGAAGTCTGAGTAATTAAGTCCGTAGGGGTGTCTTAACACCTGGTGCCCTAAAGCCAACTGGTTTGGGGGCCACCGGCCTAAAGCTCGCTATATAGACGAAAGATATTGTATATAAATAAAAAATAAAATCAGAAAAAGAAAGAAAAATCCGAAAAAATTATTCCATCGCTACAAAATAGTATGAAATCTGATAGAACTTTAGGACAAAAATATTACTCTCTTATCAACTGCACTTGTGACTGTTGTGGGAAAAAAATAATTGATTAATATTATGTCGGCTGTGTATATGGAGAATGGTAATTATAATCGGAGAATTTACTTATTCGGTAATTTAGAAAGAAATAAAACAACTGGTAACTTGGAGTAGAAGTTTCACCTAATTAGTCACTAGCTTCTTTATTCTTTTTTCTCCTGTCTTTTTGCTTTTGTGTGCATTAGTTTTACTTCCTTTTTACTTTTGTAAAATATTTGTGGGTATCATTACTGTAAACCCTCATGAGACTATAACTCGTCCACTAGGGACACCTAGGGGTTTAAAGGCTTGTTGTATATGCTAAATGCAACCGTGATCCATACGAAAGTGGCTTAGGTAATTTCATATTTTGCATTATTTTATTTTGTGTTTTTCTCGAGGACTAGCAAAATGTTAGGTTTGGGGGTGTAATGAGTGGTATTTATATCACTATTTCCCACTCATTTAACCTAATATTTTGTATAGTTTCTCAAGTTTTATGAACGTTTTGATGTGTTTTAATTTATTTTGCAGATAAAAATAATATTGAGACTTAATGGAATCAACTCGGGGTAAAACGATGAAATTCGGAGGAAAACATGTCAAAAATGAAATTTACTATACGAGTCACGAAGTGCAGTCCAAAATTTCAATTTTACGCTTGTTTCGTATTTGTGCCATAACGTTTTCATCCGATATCCGATTGATCTGATTCAAGTTCCCAATTAAAGAAGACCCGAAGATCTACAACTTTGAAAGTCAAAATAATTTCGAATTCTGAAGTTTCCATGGCCGAAATTGATGAACAATCCAGTGTATTTTGTGTAACTACTATAGTCATTTTCAAAATATAAAATAAAATTAATAAAATAAAAAAATAAAAATTGTCAAACTTCCACCAAACATGCTTTCATGTTTGGTGCCATGTTTGATGTCATGTTTGGTGCCATGTTCGATGCCATGTCTAGTGGAGCAATCGTTGGAGAAATTGGTGGAAGCCTTTAGATTTTCCTATAAATACCAAGCCATTTCATTTGTAATTCTCATGCTTTACTTAGGTTTTTGTAAGGAATTTAAGAATTGCATCTTGTGTGTTTATTTTTAGTAATTTATTTTATGCATTTTTATTTTCAGTAATAGTAGTAGTTTCTTTTTCTTCTCTTTTCTTTTATGTTCAGTAGTTAGATTTTCCGCTGGGGAAGGGTGAAGCTTTTATTATTTTAGTTTAGATTAATCTCCCTTAATTATAATATAGAAATTATAATTCAAATTAAAATGATTACCGCCTTAATGGTTGGTTTTATTTATTTGACATAAAATAACACCGCCTATATGACTGGTCTTTAGGTGACAGATAATTATCGCCTATATGGCTGGTTTATGGACAAATAATAATATCGTCTTTATGGCTGGTTGGACTTAATTAAAATCTGACTTAAGGAGGATACCACCTATATGGTCGGTTGGTAATATCACGGATAAATTTTTATTATAATAAGAGAGATTTCTAAATTAGATATAGTAAAAGTGGACCCCCCAATCCCCAGCATTTTATTTTTATTCTAGGGAAGTGATGAAACAAAATATCCACACTTAATATTGATTTTCTTTTTATTGGTAATTCTTTAGTTTGTTCATTGAGTCTTAAGCTTAATGCTTCTTGTTCACTGATCACCAATAAGATTGATGTGGTAAACTTAAAATGAACTTGGAAAAGAGATTTTAGGTTTCAGCCTTAGATTCAATAGCTCACGATTTTCCTTAAGGATAGATAACTATTTAATAGATTTCCTTACATGATAGGAATATACCTGTCGGGCGGGGGTAGCCATAATTGGAACTTGAACTTAATGAATCCAGGTAATTTGGTTGACATAGACATATGGTTCAATTGGATAATACTGGATATTTACGTCTGACCATCGGAAGAGGCTTTTGCATATCATCATGTTCCAAGTTAGCAAACTAATTTATTACACATATATAATGGAATCAATTCATCATTAGAATAATATTGTGTGGTGTCACAACCCTAGATCTTTGAGTCTTTTGTTTATTTTCCTTAGTATTTTCTTTTGTGTCTTTAAGTATTTCATCAAATCCACATTCAACCAACCAAAAGCAATCATCTTCTTCTCCCTCAATTATATACCTGTAAATAAATAGTATCAATAATTAATAACAACAGTAGGAATTAAGTCCTCATGGGATCGATATTTTTATACTACTTGAATGATACGTGCGCTTGCGTTATACGCATGTGAATGCACCGGTCACACATATACCCTTTAAGGTAACATTTCTCCTTATGGTGGTCCTAATACTCACCAATGGGTAGCTTCACGCTTATCAGTTATAGGTGGTTTGATTTCTTTTTTTAGACTTTTCTTTTTATTTTTAACCACACCGCACATCATAACACAATCAAATCAGGATAGACATCTAAGAAAACGGTCATTCGTCGACATACAATTTCTTCAACTAGTCATCTTGTCAACTACTCAGGCTTCCACTGCTAAAAACCCATAATTAAGTGCTTAAGAGTCTAACATAAATAAACTACTCAAATTATCAGATAAAAGTGCATTAAAGGACTTATCGTTTCTAAGATTTCACCCTAAAACAAATAATATCATCATTGGACTTATGTTTTACTATCAAGGACTGAAATACAAACAAAATAACAAAATTTTTCATTTTTTAATATGTATATGGCAGGTTTTCATGCGCATGCATACACACCCTCACACTTAAAACTTACATTGTCCTCAATGTAAGATAAATAAAAAGAAAAAGGATTAAGGAACAATGCTACTAGGCACAGAGTTGATCGGATTCCAACTGGTGAGACATTGACTGTGTGGCTGTGTAGGTTGTGCTAAAACCTGCAAAAACACTTATGCAAACAATAAAAAAAATAAAACATGCAATTAGCACACAATAAAATAAAACTAAAGTAAATAAATAAAATAAAATAAAATTAAATAATTAAATAAATACATATGCAAGGGTTGCCTCCTCGCTAGCGCTAAGTTTAACGTCTTCAGCCAGACGTTACCACTCAAGTTTTCATGGTGGTTTCCATCTAGCATACAGATGAAGGCATGGGAGGGAATTTTCTGTCTAGTTGTGGCAGTGTATCCATTGATCCTCCAGGGTCTGGGGATTTTTGAAATCTTGGGCTCCTCATAAGGAAAAGTTGGCTCAATTCCCTTTTTAATCTCCCAGGTATCATCTTTAATTGAGCATGAACTCTCATTTTCCTCATTTTTTTGGTTCTTTAGGATAAGTTTCAATTCAGGAGGATTTGATTTAGGTTGTAGAGAAACTATTTCTAGCAGGACTGTTTCTAGCATGTATGAGTAATGACACTCATCCTCACCCAATGATTTGTTTTCAATATTTAGATCTAGAACTCTCTTTGTGGGCCTAAGTGCTTGTGGGAAAGGTACTTGATGAGCGGAAAATATATCAATATTTACCGCTCCATTTACCTAATATTTTATTTAGTTTCTAGGGTTTGATGAGAGTTTTGATGTGTTTTGCATATAAATAAAGTATTGGGATTTAATGGAATCAACTCGGGGCTAAAACAATGAAATTCGGAGTAAAAAATGGCGAAAACTAAAAGTTACTACACGCATCACGAAGTGCAGTCCTAACTTCCAATTTTGCGCAAGTTTGGTATTTTTGCCACAACGTTTTCATCTGATATCTGATTCAGCTGATTCAAGTGTCAGATTAAAGAAGGCACAAAGATCTACAATTTGAAGATTTAAATATTTTCGAATTCTGAAGTTTGGAAGGCTGAAATTGATGAATAATCTACTATATTTTGTGTATTCACTATAATCATTTTTCAAAATATAAAATAAAATCAATAAAATAAAAAAGTAAAAATTGTCAAACTTCCACCAAACATGCTTGCATGTTTGGTGGAGGATTTGGTTCCATGTTTGGTGCCTTGTTTGATGCCATGTTTGGTGGAGCAATTGGTGGAGAAATTGGTGGAAGCCTTTAGATTTTCCTATAAATAGCAAGCTAAACTTAAAGGAAATTGTCTTTGGAGAAATTTCTCCATGTAAACCTAAAGGAAATTGTCTTGCATATTTATTTAAGTTTTCTTGTATTTTTTTATTTAATTAAAAAAATTTTGTGCTTTTCCATTTACAGCATGAGCATGTAATCTCATTCTGCTGGGGTGAAGAGGTAAGATTTTTAATACAATGAATTAGATTAATCTTCTTTATTTTAATTAAAATTTGGATTAATTAGTTACCACATATATGGACGGTTTAGGTGATAACCTTATTTACCGCCTATATGGTCGGTTTTTCTTATTCTTCAAGTTTTCGCCACTGTCTATATGGTAGCCTCTCCTCTTCCTTTTGTGTCAAGATCTCCTCCTCCATATAAGGTGCTCAAGGGGTTTATAAGGGAAACTCAAATCACTTATATTAGGAAGTGAGAATTCTTTCTAGTATGGGTCTAGGAACTTGCATATTTGGTGACCGGTGCATAATCACACGCGTATAACACAAGCGCACGTATTGTTCAAGTAGTATAAAAATATCGATCCCACGAGGACTTAATTCCTACTATTGTTATTAATTATTGATACTATTTATTTACAAGTATCTAATTAAAAGAGAAAAGAATGATTGCTTTTGGCTGGTTGAATGTGGATTTGCTTAAAAAATTAAATAAAATAAATAAAAGAAAAAACTAAGAAAAATAAATAAAATATACAAAGATCTATGGTTGTGATTCCACACAATATTATCCTAAAAGTAAATTGATTCTCTTACATATGCGTAATAAGTCAGTTTGCTTACCTGGAACACAAAGATATGCAAAAGCCTCTGTCGATGGTCAGACGCAAATACCCAAATAACCCAATTAATCATATGTCTATGTTAACCAAGTTACCTGAATTCATTAAGTTCAAGTTCCAAAAGTGGCTACCCCCGCCCGACATGTATATGTCTATCATGTAAGGAAATCCATTAAATGGTTATCTATCCTCATGGAAGATCAGGAGCTTTTGAATCTAAGGCTGAAACCTAAAATCATATGTCCAAGTTCATTTTAGTTTTACTAAATCAATCTTATTAATGGCCAGTTAACAAGAAGCATTAAGCTTAATACTCAATAAACAAACTAAAAAATTACCCATAAAAAGAAAACTAATTATTAAGTGTGTGAGTATTATGTTTCATCACTTCCTTAGAATTAAAATAAAATACTAGGGTTAGAGGATCCACCTTTATTATTTATAATTTAGAAATCTCCCTTATTATAATACAGAATTTATCCGTGATATTATCAACCGACCATATAGGTGGTATCTTCATTAAGTCAGATTTTAATTAAGTCCAATCAGCCATAAAGACATTATCATTATTTCTCCATAAACCAGCCATATAGGCGGTAATTATCTGTCGCCTAAAGACCGGCCATATAGGCGGTGTCACATTATGTTAAATAAATAAAACCAGCCATTAAGGCGGTAATCCTTTTAATTTGAATTATAATTTCCATATTATAATAAAGGGAGATTAATCTAAATTAAAATAATAAAAGCTTCACCCTTACCTAGTGAAAATCTAACTACTAAACATAGAAGAAAAGAGAAGAAAATAAATTACTATTGTTACTCAAAATAAAAATACATAAATTAAATACTGAAAAATTAATACAAATAAGATGTAATCCTTAAAATCCTTACAAAACTCTAAGGAAAGCATGATAATTACAAATGAAATGGCTTGGTATTTATTCAAAAATCTAAAGGCTTCCACCAATTTCTCCACCAATTGCTCCACCAAACACTCCACCAAACACTCCACAAAATCTTCTACCAAACATGCCACAAGACACTCCACAAAACACTCCACCAAACATACAAGCATGTTTTGTGGAAGTTTGAGAATTGTAAATTTTCATTTTTCATTTTTTTTATTTTTTGATAATGACTTTAGTAATTACACAAAATATGTTGGATTATTCATTAATTGCGGTCCTGAAAACTTCAGAATTTGAAAATATTTAAAATTTCAAAGTTGTAGATCTTTGAGTCTTCTTTAATCTGTAATTTGAATCAGCTCAATCGGATATCATATGAAAAAGTTATGGCCAAACTACCAAACTTGGGCAAAATTGGAATTTAGGACTGCATTTCGTGACGCGTACAATAAATTTTCGCTTTTGACCTTTTTCCTCCGGATTTTATCGTTTTAGTCCCGATTTGATTCCATTAAGTCCCAATATTATTTTTATCTGCAAAATAAACAAAAAAATATCAAAACGTTCATAAAACTCGAGAAACTATACAAAATATTAGGTTACATGAGTGAGAAATATTGATATAATTACCACTCGTCACACTCCCAAACCTAATATTTTGCTAGTCGTCGAGCAAAACAACAAAATAAAATAACATAAACATCTTTAAAATAAAATTAAGCTAAGCCACATTCGTACGGATCACTGTTGCATTTAACATATACAACAAGCCTTTAAACCCCAAGGTGTCCCTAGTGGACGAGTTGTAATCTCGTGAGGGTTTACAGCAACGATACCTACAAACGTTTGATAAAAGTAAAAGATAGTAAAACTAATGCACACAAAATCAAACAGACAAGAGAAAAGAGAATAAAGAAGTTAGTGACTAAACATGTGAAACTTCTTATCCAAGTTAATAATTGTTTTGTTTCTTTCTAAATTACCGAATAAGTAAATTCTCGATTATTTTTACCATTCTCCATATACACAACCAACAAAATATTAATCAACTCATTTTGCCCACAATAGTCAGAAGTGTATTTGAAAAGGAGTAATATTTTTCCTAATGTTATATCAGAATTCACACCTTTTTTTTAAGCAATGAAATAATTTTTCTGATTTTTCTTTCTTGATTTTTGATTATTATTTTTATTTATATACAATATCTTCCATCTATGTAGCGAGCTTTGGGTCAGTGACTCCCAAACTAGTTGGCTTTAGGGCACTAGGTGTTAAGACACCCCTACAGACTTAATTACTCAGACTTCAGACATATATATTTTTTTGCAACATCTTCGATTCATGTAACGAGCTTTGGGCCAGTGACTCCCAAACCAGTTAGCTTTAGGGCACTAGGTGTTAAAACACCTATACGGACTTAATAACTCGGATTTCTGATGTTTTTTTTTCACATTTTTTTTTTCGTTTTTTACCCATTACTTTTTGAGATGCTTCCTCCAATTAAATTAGAGCACTGAATATTACAAACTTTTCAATAACTTTTTATGTCCGTATATTACCATGCATGTTGATAATACCTGTCAACTGAGCATATGAAGATCCATTTTAGTCACTATTATGGAGAATTCATAAATTAAATAATTCAAAAGGAAATAAACAAAAATTAACTTGTTCCGAAATAGGTTTGAGATAAGTCTCAGGAGTGGAAATTCCTTACATAGTTATCTCACACCAATTTCACCTGATTAATCAAATTAAAAACAAAAACACTAATTTTAATTTTAATTTTTTTTTTTGTAAAAGTTTTCAACTTTTTTGAATTTTTCGAAAAATTTTGGACTAAAAATAACACAATAAAAATAAGATACTATTAACTATTCCCCTCCCCCAAACCTAAACGAGACATTGTCCCCAATGTCTGAAATAGTAGAAGATGAGTTTAGAAGATAGTATCTGGTTAGCTGAAATGCTACATCTAGAAAGGAAATTAAAGGTTAAGATCCAGATTTATCCGACGCTTCTTACCACGATCATCATCAGACCATTTTATCTTGGAAAAGATACGGTCAATTTGTGGTTCAAAGGCTAAGATTTGGTCAATTAGATTCGGAGTAGTTCTGGCAGTAAATAGGAGTTCTTTCATAGGTTTTGTCATGAATCTATTTCTCCGGACATCATCAAGAAACACACAAAGAAAATCTTAAAATCCCCCAACGTTAAACAGCCCAATCGGTTTCTGGTGTATGTTCAAGTTCACCCAAGATAACACTATAAACATTTCCTCCATCGTACCTAAGCCACTTGGTAGAGCAATAAAAACATTAGCTCTATTAATCATTTCCACAAGTCACTCGGACATTTTTCGCACAATAAGTTCCTCTCTGTTTGATGGTCCAATAAGGTTTGCCTCTGCCAAGGGTTTTGGGATGATTCCCAAAACTGGATTGCCTCCTTCTTGTACAGCCTTTGAAACGGTCCCCATTAGTCCAAGATTTCCTCTGTCGTATATCAAGTGCATATTCCGTTCGGCAATTACTCAATCCAATTCTTGTGCTGCCGCTACGAATACTGGTTTAGTACCAACACTAGTACTGCAAAACACACAAATGTTTTCAACACGTCTCCTTGAAGTAGCTTCCATTTTTTTTATATATTTCTTTCTCAAATCTGGATTTCTTCAAGAGTATAATGACAGGCTGAATTTATAGTAATTCTTCAAGGTGAGTAATAATAGCACTAGTATCTTCCAAAGGACGATTGTTAGCTAAACAAACAAAGAAATCGTGAAAGGTCAAAAATTTTTGATCTGTCTACGAAAGTAAAGATAATTACAACATAAAAGAAAATCAAAGCAATTATTAAGGCAACGTAATTATGTACTCAATACGCCACTCGCTTGGTATAAATTCATTAGGATGCGTCACAAGAATTCATTAATTACTCAGCTATCACTAATGAATTAGCTCTCATCTTTGTGATTGCTAAACACCATTCCTCTGTCTTAAAATGCTCCGTTTGTGCTTTTCCCTATAAAAACATCACACAATATTAAAAACTCTACAACATGTATACATAAAATATGAAAACATAATTTACAACAAATTACATGGGTTGCCTCCCTGCTAGCGCTAAAATTTTCATCTTCATCCATACGTGACTAAAATCCATCTGTCAAGGAGGTTTCAGCGTAGTTTTGGATATCCGATTAAAGACAATCCCATGAGCGTTGCTTTTGTAGGGTCTCTTCCAACGGTAAGGTGGCAAAAATAATTTTATCCCATTCAGTGCTTGTGCCACGTTTTTAATTTTTATCGCTCCAGTGATTCTTGAAAAGAGAGAAAGAAAATCAGGAGGTCTCGTATGATGCTTGACTTTGAATGAATGTTCCATTCTGTCAAACTTTTGGGCGATATCTCTGATATGTACTCCCCAATACAGCGATGTTTCCCATGAATGCAGTGGATCTTCAATAAGGTTAGACATTTGCTCTTTCTTTTGTTCTGGTTCCATCTTTTCTTCATAGATGTATTTTAGGATTTCCTCGTTCAGTTCTTTATCAGTCACCTGTGCTTCACAAGTGTCAACTTGAGGATGTAAGGATGTGTCTGATATTAGGTCTTTATCCTCTATAGTTGACATGACTGGCTCATGTAGCTCGTCTTCAAACATTAGTGCAAAGCATTCTCCATGATCTTCATTTTGAGGATAGTGAATTCCATCCTCAATTTTTGGTGCAGTTGGTACGAATAGCTTAGCTTTTTCATCCTCGTCAGAATCTGAATAATAAAAATCAAACAGAGACTTTGCTGGATTGGGTCCCTGAATTGATACATCTGGTTGTTGATATTTCTCAGCCTCTTCTTCTATCAAGGTATCATTGTGGAACTGGGAACTCGAAGGCTTTGTCAGTTTCGTCTGAAAATGCTCCTTGAGGTATGTAGCTTTGGTTTTCTGTTAATTGTCTCGCTTGATCTGTTATTCTTTGAATGAATGCTGATTGTCTCTAAATACTTTCTAATTGATTCTGGAATGTTTCAAGCATTGTGATAAGTGCATGAAAATATACTTCGAAACATCACTTATTCGGGTTTATTATTAAGTATTTAGTTATATATTTTATATTTTATTATATAAATTTCAATATCTAATTAATTTATAATTATCTATTATTTAAGCTAATATTAGTAATTATTCTCTTTATTATTGGTAGGATGTAGAAAAGAAAGCATGCTAAGGAGAGAAAAAGGAGCAAATGTGCGTAGACCTTGGAGAGAGAAGGCATGTGTGGGCGTGTTACTAAAAAGTTGGCAACAAAAACAAGCTTGCTGCCGAGTGAAGGAGAGAGAGTTCAGCCGCAATTTTTTACCAAATCAAAGAAGTTAAATACGTGGGCCTACTTTGTTTTAGTGTTTCATTTGACAAAAGCAAAGAAAAGTGACTTGAAGAAATTAAAAGAAGATAGGCAGCCACCAATGTTGACCAAGGAAGAGAAATGGCGGGAAGAATTGCATGTCAAATAAAAGAAGAAAGTTGGTGGGGCCGAATGAGAGAGAGAGAGAGAGAAAAGAATGAGTTGCAATTGTTGACCCAAGGCAAAAGTGGCGTTGACTTTAAAGAGGAAAGCAAAGTACTTAGAGAGCAAAGTCACGTGAAGAAAAAAAAGAGAATTGGAAACAGTAAAGGTGTCGTGTAACACCAAAAGAAGAAGCAACAACATGGGCCCACATGGAATTAGGTCAACAAACTTTGTGTATAAAAGCATGCAAAAGTGATAAGTTAGGGAGCTCCACGCGGGATGAAGCAGCCCGGGCTGCGCACAACGCAAACAGAGACAACAAAATTGAAAAAACCCTAAGCCTGCGCATAATTGAGAAAAGAGAGCAGAGCCGAGAGAGAAGAAATCAGAGCGTAAAGTCGGGATACGGAGCCGTGATGATTCAGAACAATAATTCTCTCCAATCCCGGGTTATTTTTATTTCTTTTATGGGGAACTAACCCCCTAGGCAAAGCTAGAGATGAACTCTTGTGTTTGATTTTTATTATTTATGTTTTTGATTCCTACGAACCTTTTAATCGTTTAATAAAATTAATGGTTGTTATTTTCTATTATCTTTCGATTATTTAATCCAGAAATTATGTTTTGTTAAATCCCATATAGATCCAGTCATGCTTCTTCTATGTGGGGTTTGCGAATTTAATTGTGACCGGTAAAGTCGTTTTATGTGTTGGTCTTCTGCTGCAGTATTGCCTGAGGGTATATTGTCGACGTTAGATAACTCGTAACGATGACTTTTGTGTACTGTTAACATAGGGAAAATAATCATTATTACCTTAGAATTTAATATGCGTAGAATTGAATATGTTCCGGTTGTTGGTTTGAGATGTGAAACCTTCAATTGTGTAATAAAAGAAATCAATAACTAAATATATGAGTTCGATGCAAGAGGGATTCCCGAAGCTTTGTCATATCTCTCTGACATTATCATTTAATATCTTTTCATTATTTTATTTATCTTTAATTTAGTTACCAATTTTTATCGTTTTATTTATTAAGTTACTGTTAACGTTTTTGTTTGAGTAAATTAGTTCCTGTAACCATCTCTCTGAGGAATCGACACCCCAGCTATACTGCGATAACCGCAAGTCATATTTGGGCGTAATCACATTGTATCCAACTTCTCGTCTCGTTTCTTGAACCAATCTTTGAGCATGTCAATCATCTGATCTTCTTCTGATGGTTCTGGTTCTTGATGACGATCGTAGATAGATGGTGGATAAGATGGAAAATATGATTATGTGAAATATGATGGCTCTTCGTACCTTGATTGATTTTGATAATTCTGACACTCTGAACGGTATATGCATTGATTGCTCGGGTGGTTACCATTGCATATCACACATCTCCCAATTTCATTCTGATGAGCTAATGTAGTATTGTTTGGTTCTAACATCCAGTGATAATTGAGCTGGACAATAGGCCTCAAAAAACTGGACTGTTGCTCCCTGAATTGGGGTGTATCTTCTTCTAGTAAAGCTCGTAATATTTCTATCTCCCAATAAATATCCATGTTAACCACCTGAAAAATAAAAAAATTAAAATAAAAATTACAAATAAAAATAAAGAAAATTAGATACAAGTAAATTAGATAGCTTCAAAATTAATAATCAAGAAAAATAAGTCCCCGACAACGGCGCTAAAAACTTGACCGGTGCGTAATCACACTCGTATAACGCAAGCACACTTATTGTTCAAGTAGTATAAAAATATTGATCCCGCAAGGACTTAATTCCTACTGTTGTTATTAATTATTGATACTATTTATTTACAAGTATCTAATTAAAGGAGAAGAGAATGATTGCTTTTGGTTGGTTGAATGTGGATTTGCTTAAATAAAATAAATAAAAGAAAATACTAAGAAAAATAAATAAAAGATACAATGATCTAGGGTTGTGATTCCACACAATATTATCCTAAGATGAATTGATTCTCTTATATTTGTGTAATAAGTCATTTGCTAACCTGGAATATGAAGATATGCAAAAGCCTCTGTCGATGGTCAGCCATAAATACCCAAATAACCCAATTAATCATATGTCTATATTAACCAAGTTACCTGAATTCATTAAGTTCAAGTTCCAAAACTGGCTACCCCCGCCCGACAGGTATATGTCTATCCTGTAAGGAAATCTATTAAAGGGTTATTCATCCTCAAGGCGTGAGCTATTGAATCTAAGGCTGAAACCTAAAATCCATTTTCCATGTTCATTTTAGTTTTACCAAATCAATCTTATTAATTGCCAGTTAACAAGAAGCATTAAGCTTAAGACTCAATAAAAAGAAAACCAATTATTAAGTGTGTGAGTATTATGTTTCATCACTGTAGGACATAGATGTTGACGACGCTGTTCTAATCCCGCAGCCTAGGTGGGAATACGGAATAGTCCGCGGGGGAACTAAACCGGAGATATAACATGAAGTCGCCACCCGGTGTGAACCGGGACAAAGATTTAAGGCCGCACTCACCCCTCGTAAGGGAAGACCTCAAACCGTTGGGTTCGGAATGGTCCCTTACTTATGTCACTTGTGATGATATTATTCGTGCAATAAATTAACCGAGTCTACTCAACATATGCTCAAAGGGTCACTTAGGTTTAATAAGCATTCATCAAACTAACTCATATTCTAAGTTTGTATGCTTGAAAGTAGGTCTTTGAACGGAAAATACAATATCACACAATGAGCACATCAAACCATTAGACCAAAATAAAAAAATAACTATTTAAACATAAACATAAACCAAACCAAAATATCATGCCCAAAGTAACATAATCATGCTCTGAAAATAAATACTAAACTAGGCTAAATCATACTTTAAATAACAAAGAAATAACATACAAACTACATCATGCTCAAATACAAATTTGGATGGAACGAAATATATGTCTTTTAAGTTGTACGTGGCGTTGTATCCCGAGTACAAATCGCACTACCATCCATTCAGATTCGGCTGTGGAATTTACGTCCGGGTTTCCATCCTATATACCATAAAATATGACACATATTCCGCCCATCCAACAATCACATCATGCCTCAAACGACTCTCATGCAATAATATTTTTTTAAAATAAATGAAAGATAATAAATAAAAGGGTGCCCTCAGGTCTAACCTTTTTTGTTGTCTCACGAAAGGGCGTTACACGGTCGTTGGAATGGTGGATGATCCGCAACTCTTTCGGTTCGCTAATTCAACGACTTTCCTCGCTGTTTTGCTATTCGGGATGCTATTTTCACTCCGTTTCGCTTCTATTTTGCTGCTGTTTTTAGGCCACTATTTTGGTTGTTTTATGGGACTATTTTGGGCATTTTTGGAGGGGTATTGGCTGTGGATTTTAGTGGTTTTGAGAGGGGGTTTTATGCAGTTTTTTTGGTGCAGTTTTAGGGTGTTTTCTAGACTATTTTAAGGGTCAGATTTGTCGTGAAATCTAGGCAGTGTAATGGGCTAATTTGCGGCAGTGAAGGAGGCAGTGCCGTGAGGTATTTAGGCGTGCAGTGGAGGTAATGCAGAGGGGGTCGTTTGGCGTGAGTTTGAGGGGTTTTTGGGGCTGTTTCAAGGTCTGTTTAGGTTGGTATTTGGGGCTTTGAAGAGGGCTGTATATGGCTGATTTGGGCAGTTTGTTTGGTGGCTTGTGCGACAATAGGAGGGATGATGGGTGGTTCACGGCACTAGGAGGGTTTTAGGGCTTGGATATGCGGCAATTGGTAAGAGCTTTTAGAGGTCTTGGGCGTGAATATGAGGGCTTTGGTGTGTGTCTCTTGTCTGAATGAGCTAGGGTGGAGAAGGGTGGTGAATGCCTCTTTTTATAGGCAAAAGAGTTGAGACTTTCCTTATTTGAATTGGAAAGAAATTGATGGTGACATCTCTCTAATTGGTATCTCATAAAGAAAAGATCTCCCTAATTTAGGATAATGATTGGCTTTGATTAGGAAAGGGATCCATGAGATTTCTTTTAATTAGGAAGGGATTTGACTTGATTTTAGCATGTGTTAAATATGCATCTCCCTAATTTAGAGAGTGATGGGCTTGAATGAGGTCTCTATGGGCGTGGGCTTTGGTTCTTTGGGTAGGCTTGGGTGTTTAGGTTTGGTTTATGGTTTGATAAGTGATTTATGGGGTTTTGGGTCGAGGATAAGCTTTGAAACAGAGATCCAACAAGTAACCGAAGCTAAACAACTGAATTAAATCCACAAAAATACCAATTTCCAACTTTACCCTTCCAACGTCTGTTTCCAGCGGCTTTCGCAACTAAAGAGATAGTGTCTCCATACGAGACTCATCATCGGGCTTATATAAAAAAATGCAGTGCCTACAATCACTTCCTTAGAATTAAAATAAAATACTAGGGTTAGAGGATCCACCTTTATTATTTATAATTTAGAAATCTCCATTATTATAATACAAAATTTATCCGTGATATTACCAACCGACCATATAAGCGGTATCATCATTAAGTCAGATTTTAATTAAGTCCAACCGGCCATAAAGGCGGTATCATTATTTGTCCATAAACCAGCCATATAAGTGGTAATTATCTGTCACCCAAAGACCGGTCATATAGGTGGTGTCATAGTATGTCAAATAAATAAAACCAGTCATTAAGGTGGTAATCCTTTTAATTTGAATTATAATTTCCATATTATAATTAAGGGAGGTTAGTCTAAATTAAAATAATAATTTCCATGTTGATTTGAGTTGAATTGATTGTGCTAAACCCCGTACCTAGGGCATCGCGGTTGCGTCTCCGTACCTAGAGCGCCGCAATGATGATGTTGTTGTGCCGTACCTGGCATGCTAACCCCGTATCTAGGGTGTCGCAGTTGTGTTTGAATGCCATACATGGTGTGCTAACCCCGTACCTAGGGTGTCGCAGTTGTGTCTCCATACTTAGAGTGCCGCAGTTGTCTGAATGTCGTACCTGGCGTGCTAACCCCGTACCTAGGGTGTCGCAGTTGTGTCTCCATACCTAGAGTGCCGCAGTTGTCTAAATGACGTACCTGGAGTGCTAACCCCGGACCTAGGGTGTCACAGTTGCGTCTCCATACCTAGAGTGTCGCAGTTGTCTGAATGTCGTACCCGTCGTGCTATCCCCGTACCTAGAGTGTCGCAGTTACGTCTTCATACCTAGAATGCCGCAATTTTCTGAATGTCGTACCTGGCGTGCTAACCCCGTACCTAGGGTGTCGCAGTTGTGTCTCCATACCTAGAGTACCGCAGTTGTCTGAATGTCGTACCTAGCATGCTAATCCCGTACCTAGGGTCTCGCAATTATCTGAATGTCGTAACTGGCGTGCTAACCCCGTACCTAGGGTGTTGCGGTAGTCTACAATAGTCCACATGTCGTACTTGGCAAAACTAATATGATATCTCCATACCCTGAGTGTCGTACCTGGCAAAACTGATATAATATCTCCATACCCGGAGTACCGTAACTGGAAAAACTGATTTGATATCTCCATACCCGGAGTGCCATACTTGGAAAAAACTGATCTGATATCTCCATACTCGGAGTGTCGTATCTAGAAAAACTGATCTGATAATGATGTGGGCCTCACCCCCAGATTGCCATACTCGACAAGACTGATACTGATAATGTGGGCTTCGCCCCCAGATTGTCATACCCGACAAGACTGATACTGATAATATGGGCCTCGCCCCCAGACTGCCATACCCGGCAAGACTAATACTGATAATGTGGGACTCACCCCCAGATTACCATGCCCGGTAAGACTGATACTGATAATGTGAGACTCACCCCCAGATTGCCATACCCGGCAATACTGATACTGATACAAGTGATTTATTTCAACATACTATATGTGGGTGGATGTAGTCTTTAAGACTCCTCATGGGTGGTCTCTCATTTTCACTCATGGTGTGTGCACTAGATGTAGAGGGTGTGGCAAAGAGATTGTTAAACAAACTCTCTGAATCATAATTCTCTTCCTCAGTTCTAACGAATCTACCAAGTCTATCCCTACGTCTAGGCATGCAATTAAACACAAGTGATACTAGAAAGAGAAATAAAAGAATAGCTAAAAATTAAAATTTAACTAAAATTAGAATTGAAATAAAAATAAGAAGAAAATAAATTCAAGAATAATAGAAAAATAAAATTTAAAATAGAATAAATAAGCTAATAAAATAAATTTAACGAAGTTACCGCTTCTTTGTTGACTAAGCAAACCTGGTTCTTTCACTTGTAAATCGTCTCCCCGGCAATGGCGCCAAATTTTGATTACGCCCAAATATGACTCGCGATTATCACAATATAGCTGGGGTGTGGATTCCTCAGAGAGATGGTTACAATGGAACTAATTCACTCAATCAAGAACGTTTAGCAACAACTCTAAATTAAAGAAAAGATTAATTGCGATTGTAATTAAAGATTACGAAAGCTTAAAAGATTTTATCAATGGAGAGAAATAGCAAAGCGTCAAGGTCCCCTATTGTACCTATTACTTCTATTCCGTTATTGACTCGTTTTATTACACAATTGAGGATTTCACGTCCCAAACCCACAATTGGAGGATGTTCAATTCTACCAAATTAAAGTTCTAAGGTAATTATTATTTTATCTTCTCTACGTTCACAACTCACAAGGTTATCATTACAACCTATCCAACGATGACAATATTCTCCTCGGGCAATATTGCAGCAAAAGATGGAACTCGTAAAACAACTTTAACCAATCACAACCAATTTCACCAACAACACATAGAAAAAGCGTGACTGAATCTATATGTCAATTAATAAAATATAGTTTTCAAATTAAAATAATCAAAAGGATAAAGAGAAGAATAAGATAACAATTGTATTAAACAAAGAAAATCATCCATGAATCAAATAATAAAATAAAAGAATGGAGTACAAGAGTTCGCCCTTAGCTTTGATTAGGAGATTAGTTCCACATACCGAATGAAGAAATAGCAGAGATAAGTTTGGAAATCATCGAATGGATCATTATTTCTGGTCCTGGAAATGTGCATGACTGATATTTGTTGTTATTTTCGTAACTAGCCTGCCCCTTTGAGTTTGGACGAACTGTTATATTTATAGTGGAGTCTGTGAGTCATTAGGATTTTAGAAAACCCTAAAATATAAATCATGGATCGCTTCTCTAATTGTTCCCGCAGCGCCGTGACGCTTGTTGAGTGGCGCCACGGCGCCAAATCCTCGGGAGTTTGGCTGAGGGCGTGAGGCGCTGCGGCGCCTGTCTTCATTTCTTCAATGGCGCTGCGGTGCCTTTTCCTCGGGATTTCATATGGGTCTTGAGGCGATGCAGCGCCTTTCTACATTACTTCAACTGGCGCCACGGCGCCTGTTTAATACTCTCCTCAATGGCGCTGCCGGCACCACTTTCTCGGGAAAATGAATGTGATCTCTCTGATTGTTGGCGCTGTGGCGCCAATGATGAATTTGTTCCTATGTTGCATCATGTGCTCTCGTATGGCCCCAAAACACGTGTAAATATCTCAGGATCCATGTATTAATGTTCCTACAAATAATAAAATCACTAAATTATTTTAAATAATAAATATTTTCTAAATTAATATAACAATAAAAATTATATAATAATATATAAAATATATAACTAAATACTTAACAATAAACCCAAATAAATGATGTTTCAAAGTACATTTTCATGTACTTATCAGTAATCTTCAATAATCTTAAACTTAGAAAGCTTGTTTCTTGTTCTTGAATATCTAGAATTACTCTAGGGTTTCTTCTTTTCTTAGATTTTAGGGCTTTTTAATTGGAGGCTAGATGCATGTGTGAAGTTAGATTGGATATTATTATTATAATATTAGTTTCAACTTTATCATTTGATGACTTGGTGTCATTCTAGAGTGTTATGACCACTCTTGTAACTCCTATAATTATTCTTAAGTTCTTCGTAGATGGTGGCTTTGGTTGGTGTTAAGTTGATATGATTAATATTAAGAAAATTGGATTTAAAACATGAAAAATGATTATTTTTGTTACAAAATCATATCTCGAAATTTTCTATATTTTGTGATGAAAAGTATGTTTTATAAATGTAAAAGTATGTTTTATAAATGTATTGGATGTGTTTTGGGGATTAGAACAATTTCCAGAAATTGTTTCGGAGTTGAAATATACGAAAATGGTAAAAAACATAAAAAGGCTATACGGGTGTGAGTTTCGGGCTTACTAGGTGTCCGCTGTCCAAACAGAGAATTGGTCACTATTCAGGCAGCCCATGAACTGCCCAAGCACTATTGGAGCTGACCTGGGCAGTGCCCATGAGTTTTGGTTGGTCGGTTCGGATAAAAACATTTTTATGCCATTTTGCGGAAAAAATATTTTCGTAAAAGATTCACGATATTTCTAAACCTATTTATGTCATTATTTGATATCAAATAAAATATGTTTAGGTGAAATATGAATGAATTATTCATATTGGATATTGAATAATTTATTTAGTAATTTTAAAAGTTTTAAAGTTACGATTTCACCCGAACCGCGAGCTTCCACTATGTCCACGCTAAAACCCCAACAAAAATGGTATGAGAGTAGGTCTGATCTTTCATCCATTACATTATTCATGCTTGATATATGATATGTAATCCAATTTTGATGTTTGCACATGCATGTAATTTAGATATTTCTTGACTTTTAGTTCTACACTAACGGGAAAGTAACAAAAATTTAATGGTTAAATTAAGTTTCTAAGGTAGAATTGAACTGTTAGGAAATTGATCTAGATTAAATTCTGTATTTGATGTAGAGTAATTCTTTCTTAAGGAATATCTCCGCTTAAATAAGGAATGTAAAG